>JBAMYA010000011.1:6666848-6687970 GCA_037176975.1 Arrhamphus sclerolepis | reverse complement strand
CCTTGAGATGCATTTAATCAACAATGTAATGTCTTTAAAGACCGAAAGGAGAATGTTTTCAAATTGAGCAATTTGTATTAATAGAGAAACAACATAAATGAGAAGTGTTGATAAAAACCTTCCGTGTTTGTGCAACTGTTTCATGAAATTAGTTTTAAATTTGAGGTCATAATGTGATCTTTGCAAATTTAGTCATCCAGCTCTGGTAGCAAAAATGTTTCATTTCAAGATTTTTAAAACCAGAGGAAAGAATTAAACATTTGTTTTCCACTCATTAACCAAAATCAGCATAGAAGATGATGCAAAATGATGATCATGGATGATTTCTGACACCACTGTGGCTCCAGGGCAACAGTTGTTCCACTAAATGTGATGATAAATCACAAACATTACTGGGATATGTACAGCGAGGAGTAACAAAACAAAACCAGTAATGTCAAGTAGAATAGAAAGACTAGCAGAGAAGTACGAGAACACTGTGAACTGCCATCAAATGTTTCTTAGCTGGGTGGCATTGCATTTGTGAGACTCTTAATATACAGCTATGGTGTCCTTAATCATTACTATGTGCTATTAGGATTATATAGGCTACATATTGCATACCATTTTTTGCCATCCACAAAGTCACAAGTTCAGGCTCATGACTTTCCTACTTGGTGAGAGTTCCAGTCTAAATGTCTACTCTACTGAACTAAATGGGGTGAAGGCAGATTTACCTATTTATACAATGTGTTGAGGGCTTAACAAACCTTAATCTGCATGTCACAAGTCATTCCCTTTCTTCCTGTGAGTTTGTTGCTACTGTTTCCATCACCAGCTTTGACCAAATTAGATAATGGCCGACACACAAACTGATTTGCAACCAGGGCTGGCTTAAAGGGACAGCTGTTTCCAAGAATTTGATGCTAATCTGTGACATTCTTCAGACTCTCCTGAGAAAATCTCTCATAACCACAGGTGGAAGAGGAAGAGGAGAATTTTGAGGAAGGACGTATAACCCTAATGATCAGCCCATTCATGTGCTGGAAGGATGTCCGAAACTGAAGAGTCAGCTTCTCATTATGGTAGCTGTCTTCTAATACAACAACTTTACGTTTTGCCACTTCTCATATTTCCACAAATATCCACAATATTTACATGTTTAGAATATTAACATGCTAGCATGCTAGCTAAGTAAAATTACACAAGACATAAAGAATCTCATCACTCTATATGTATTTTGTGACACATAAACACTTAAGCTTCCAAGTGAAAGCGGCCAAATGTATAGTGATCAATATAAAAGGGTGTGAAAAGACACGGTTTTAGGATTCATCCTCTGGAGAGAGTGAATACCTGTCCATTCAAAAGTTGTCAGGATTTATCTTTATGGACATAAAAGTGTTAAACTGAGTATGTTTTCCAATTTTAATGCTTGTATTGATCTCAGATGAATAATTGTGCCATTTGCAGTATCATAAACTAATAAAGTTGGTTCAAGTCATCTGTGTCCTCATACACCATCATTTCTTGTCAAAAATTCTAATTTCTGAGGTCAGCGCTGTATGTTAAGGACCTTAATAGTCAAGACTCATTAGGGCCAACTCCTCTTCTGTTAAGACGAGCCACCAGTGACACTGAGAGGATTTTACCCGTTGGCCAGAGCGTTGAGGTTAGTGTCACAGAGGTTTTGCTCCACAGTTGTTATGCATGGAGTGGTTGTATTTTGACTGTGTCTGTACCTTAAAAAATGTAAGAGAAAAAGAAAAAAAACACTGAATATGAATACGATCATGATAAAGGATTGCCTGTGGTTCGGAGTGTGGCTGCCAATGAAGTGTCCACTGAGATTAAATCCTCCATGTTCATATTCTTACTTTCCTGATGTTTATCTCAAGATCTTAACTGGCCTGAACATTGAACAAGCCTTCATATGCAAAGGACATTCTTTTTCATGTACCTGGAGAAAATTGACAAGGCTGCAATTTCTTTTGAATAAACAAGCTTCTGCACAAAGGGAAAGTGTAAAAATGGTAATCAAAGTTCTGGATGAATGCAAAATATGCTGCATGTAAGGAATCATGAGACCTACCGTTTGACCAGTATCAGCTAATTTGTTCAACAGTGTTATTAGGCTCACTTTGCCTCAGGTGTAGTGTAATTGCATAATAGCGTATTAACACAGTAAATGCTTCCTCTCTTTAAATAGAAGTTACATCACCAGTCTACCTAACAAAAACACAATTGTTTAATCCGTCTGGTAAGGCTGGAGACAGGGATGCCATGTGAGAGCATCTTTGTATGTTGGATTGTCATTTGCAGCAGTTACGTCTCATGATTATAACAGACATGCAATTCAGACGGAGGAGTGTTTGAAAATAAACCACACAGCAGATGAGCAGCAGCATCTCTTTATTGTGAGTGTTAAATGTGGGCGGAGGAGCAGTGTAGCTTAAAAACAAGTTGCTGGAGAATGAATTTTACATAGGGTTAAAATAACTGCATAGGTGTCTAAATGACTCCTGTTTACTCTACATCTCAGTGGTCTAGCGTATGGAATCCATCATATGAGTATATGACAGTATTTTTGTCAGACCGTATTGAGTTTTCTTTTACTTTGACTTCTTAACATCTGGTTCCACAATCTTCTGTCCAGTGAGGAAGTTCCACACCCCCCCTCGGTAGAACTCATTTCCAAATGAGTAAAGGAGAGCGTTGAAGAACGGATTTGTCTTGGCAAGAACTGGAAGCATCTGCAAAAGACAAAAAAAAAAAAAAAAGAGAGATTTAATATTCTGAGTGAACTTAAATTAAAATAATAAAAGTTAAATCTTATTTTACTTTTGTCCCACACTTTTAGCAGTTCTGAAAAAAATATTCTTATATAAACACACATATATATGTATATATTAGTTAAATGTGTTTGACCGACTCAAACAAAGGAAGTGCTCACCATTCGTAGCTTTGGAGACACCAGCTTCACGTTTTCGAAGCAGGCGTAGATGCACATTAGAACGTATGGACCCCAGCACATCAGCATCACCCGCAAGGGCACACTGGTATTAAACTAGAAAATAAAGAAGACTGGGTCATACTCTGCATGGATCTGAACGATGTAGACAATAATCAGCATACGGTTCATGATTATTACACATTGGTGCAAGATGAAATCTCTTCAAAATGTAAAAAAAAAGATATAATAAATTAGATTAAAAAAAAATACAACAACAACTGGAAACTTGCTGTCAGAACTACCATTTAAAAGTGCTGCAGAAGTTGGTGATAATAATCAATGGGACTCAGGATGAGTCTAATGGGTTTGTAACATCAAAGCATGTTGAATCAAGAAAGATAATAGCAGATCATTATGTTGTAAATAATTCCAAACCAACTCAAAGCGGACGTCTAGACATGATGAGTGACTAAGTTTTGATTTGAGTTTCTAAAAAAACAACAAAAAACAGTTAAACTCTTATCTTACACAGGTTTGTTTTTTGCCCTATCCACCTTACATTTTTTCATTTTAAATAGTATAATTCAGGCTGCTCCTTTCAGTGGTTTTCTGGCAGAAAGACTTCAGAGTCTCTGAAGCGATAGCTCACTGTGCTGAATGATTTCATCCTGAACGCAGGCTTTATAGTTTGACCTACTGTGTGATGTTAGAACTCGAGAATGATTTGATTGCACCATCTGATATTCTGCATTGTGAAGGTGGAAGAAAGATCTTTTTGTTAATAGCCATAAACTATAATTCCTGCTTGATCTCCACCTTTCCGTAGCATCACTGTATTCACACACACCTCATCAACGTTGTACGCTGGATTTTGAGAAAACAAGAGGAGGATTTACCCTGAAGTTACGGGTTTTCTTGAAATGTTTTTGGATGGAATCATAACATGACATCATGGTGTAAGCTGGGAACATCAGGTAAAGCACCACCAGAGTTAGCATGTAGGTAACGTAGTCCCTGTCAACAGCAAAAAATAACATGAAATATGCTGTGAAGCTGCTGTTCCGCAGACACAGTTTCAGTACCATCTTCTAAAAGTGTCTGTATTAATATATAATATTAACCTGTCCCCTTTGGTGTAGTCCAGTGTACAGCAAGTCTTCATGGGCTCAAAGTCATAGACACCCCATCCCATGAGTGGAACAGCCGCCCAGAAGATGGAGAGGATCCAGATGATGCCGCTCATCGTCAAAGCTGTGCTCCAGAACAGTTTCTGTCCTGCAAAATAAAACCATGCATAATCTTAGTTTGGATTTCCAGTTGTGAGAGGAAAAAGTACACTCACTTTTCACAATTCTAATGTTTTAAAATAAGGCCATTGTTTAGAAAAATAATTATTAGGTAGAATGGAAGTATTTAAAACTGCTGCTATGTATAGTCTTTAGGAAATCTTAAGAGGTAGAACCTAATCCTCTCAGATCTAATGCACTGCAGAGTCTAAACAATCCATCTGTTGTTGTTATATGAGAATGCATGATTTTATTTAACAAACCTCCTTTCAAGCACTGTGATAAATGCAATAATTACCCGTGTGACTATACTTTGAAGGAATTCCAGAAGAAAAAATAAAAAGGTACATGGGCTGGGGCCTTATATTTGACCTACAGTATCAGAGGTATGGTGGCCAAGGAGCAATGGCCCCATCACTTTATGGACATGTAGCATGTTCTTTATAGGTACAGGTCACACTCCGCAGACCTACACCACCGCTATCTAACATATGGTGACAGTTCAGAGAGAAGCCACTGCACGCTTCTACCCCCCAATAAGATCTGCAGGAAGCCTGAAAGCAGCACATAAGTAGTGCTTATCCTTCATGGAAATCTTCCCAGCAAACATAAAAATAGGCCAGGTTCACACCAATACTGTGAATACAAAGGTGTATATGACCCCACGGCACAGAAGGTGATCGTTCAGCATTCAAAGTGTATGTTTTTTTTTTTATTAAATGGAGGAAATTACTTCAACATTAGCATTTATTTTGCAGGTACCAGCAAGTAGTTATTTACAAGTTTTATCCTTCAGACAGTCAAATTTAGTCATTATATGTTAATACATCTGTATATTTAATAAACACCTGTACATCATATGTGCACTGAAGGTGTAGCCAAAGATTGCTCCACAAAACTGCATAGGTTCAGTGAAGTCATGGGGTTAAAGTCAATTCCAATACCAGTTTCCACATCTTCTTGTATACAAGGCCAATGTGATATATATGCCATCACCTGCACCGTTCTGCAAAGGTCCACCTGCTCTCTGACCACTCTGAAAAAGTCTGCATGGACAGAGCGTGCAGACTGCTCACGTTCTCAGATCAATCTCCCATTCAAAATATTATACATCAAAGAAGAGGGGGAGCAGAGCAACAACAGGGACACTTGATCTGAGGAGAGTCTTTGCAGGAGAATCTCCGTTCAACACACTGCATCCCACATGTCCAGACGGCACTGTAGATTACATGCACTTGCATTAGAAGCTTTGGCAAAGCTGACTCCTTATTGAGGACTATTCTGCTGGTCTGGAGCATTCAACTGTGTAGCAACACATTATTTTAGAGAAGCAACTTTCTGCCCATCAGTCTATGAGAGGTTATGAGGCCTCTTCCCAATAACTTGTACTTCATCATGCAATGAAAAACGTTACTCAGATAAGGTAAAAGACAGATGCCAGTCCTCCACAGACTGGACATCTAAGCTATTTCACCCTAAGATTAGATCAATTAATGCTGTAACATAAAACAAAAACTTGTTTCTAAGTATGTCTCAGAAGCAAAGTTTACAGTTTCAAAGTTCCTTTTACACCAATGACTGTACTTATGGACTGACAAGACTAAAGTGGATAAATTTGACCATAACCAACAGCACCACACACTGAGAAAATATCACCATATCCGCTCAGACCGTCTGTCAATCACGGGGGTGGAGGGGTATTGATTTGGCTTTGTTTTTGATGCCAAAGATCTTTGGTAATATGCACGTCATTGATTAAAAATATTCTTGAGACTAATGTGACGACATTTTTCTAACAGCAAAAGCTTGGTCATGTGGTCACGCAACAAGTCAAGGATCCAAGCACACCAGAAAATCTACAACAGAATGGCTGAAAATGAAAGAAATCAAGGCTTTGCAGTGGTCAACACCAGTCACAATCCAAGCCCAAGCTTGATGGGAATACAGTAAAGCGACGGATGTAAGAGACTAATAACAACATTCAGAAAATGATTATTTCTCTCTTTTTGTAAATGGCTGAATCATAGGGTGTACTTAGCTCTTTTGCACACACTGCATCTGCATCTGATGACGACTAAATGATGCTTTTATGCTGTCCTTGCTCATAAAACCACATAATTGAATAATGCCACGCTTTTTTCACATAAGTGTTGACTTGAAAATTACATCTTTTGAGTACAAAGTAACAGAATTGATTTCACAGAATCTTGAAGAAGCTGACCACATGGAGAGTTAAATTTTATCGACAATTCTGCAAACAGGGACGAGAAACCTCCAGAGGTCAATTACTGCCAGCGGGGCTTTTTGTGAGCAGATCTGAAACTACAATTGCTTGCAGGGAAATGTTCTGCTTTGAAATAATGGAAAGACACTGGATGGCTTGTGTGGAAGAAAATATTTATGTATTTCTCATGATGCTTCATCATTCCTTCCCTTCAGGCAGCAACTTCAAATTGAATGAACTTTTTGTTGCTATATAGTTTTCTGCTTTTACTCACTGGTGCAGTACTGGTGATATCTGTCCCAAGAGATTGTAGCCATGAAACTGATGGAGGCCAAGACCGATATCATCCCCTGGAAACCGTGATAATCACAGCCTTCTTGGCCAAATGGCCAATACCTAGAGAGGACAAAGAATCTTCTGTCATACTCCAGCTTACACCATTTTTAAACCCTCAGCGCACTACTGGGATTTCTCAGCAGCTACTTTAGAATAATCCACTGGTTCAAAACCTTGTTGGCTGATTATCCTGGAAACAATGCCTACTCACAGCACTTGATCACAGGCAGGGTCTTAAAGAGCCTATTTTATGCACATGTAAATGTTCAGAATTTTATGTTAGAGCTACACTAGAAGAGGTTTTTCTGCAACGAAGATACTTTTTGTATATGATATTTTTGCAGGGCACAGAGCTTTTTTTTGTTTTTGTTTTTTAAAAACAGGAAGCCCAAATGATTAGAAACTTAACAGACTTGCTTGCAAAACGTTTAGTCTGAATGAAGTGGATTGTGGACTGGATTATGAAAGCCTGAGGCCTTCTTGCTTTGAGCAGGATAATTTCAAATACTGGATTTATTTTCTTTTTGCCAAAGGTTTCAGTGAGGAACCACAGCTCATGTATAAGAGCTTATATAGGAACAAAACAACTTTATGTGCACGTGTCTTCCGTATGATACCTGAGATAGCTGGCATATGCAGCTGTGAGCCCGTTTATATTCAAACTGAGGTCAGCCAAAGCTAGATTGAACACAAGGAAGGTACTAGGATTTCTCATCTCCTTCACGCGGAGGAAGGACAGGATGCTGATGCCGTTGAGGAAGAATCCCAGCAGGCCTGAAAGTGAAAACAAAGTCAGAGATTTCCCTTCAAACCTCTACTTGCCAGTCTAGATTAAACCACTAAACCAGACATTTTGATCATCAGTCTCATCCTAATCACATCTGTATGGCCTCCCAATGTTGCAAACAAACAAAAATGGTTTGGGAGTCATTCTGCTTTGGATGATTTAAACTTAACATGACACTCACGGAAATATAAAGACATACATAGGCACTGATGTGATTTATTTATTCATTTTTTGTTGCTATACAAGCTGGACTTGGAGTAAACAAATCCTGGGTAAATTGTCCTCTTACCCCCAACAAGAAGCGCAGAGCCGAAAGCAAACATGTCAAAGTCCGTGAAGCCCTCCGGTAATGTGTACGCTCCCATGTTTACAGGCACGAAATAAAATACGCACAAAACGCAACTCTTTTCACTCCGTGTAAATAACCACCGTCTCCTCCAAAAACCGCCTTATAAACGCTCCTTCACGTGAAAAAGCATAAAGAGACTAATCTGAGTTAACCCCCTTTGCAATCCTCGCAGGAATGTCCTAACGAGCAAACTTCCTACAAACTTTCAGCAAGTTTGCGGCCGAACAAAAAAAAAAGAAAGAAAGAAGAAGAAGTTTGCACGCTATTTGATCTAAATGCTAAAAGTTTGTCGACTCACATATCAGATGGAGGTTTGAAAGTCTCGATGGACAGAAACTGAACTTTCCTTCTACAAGTTTGCACAATCCAGCTTTCCGCGTGTGATAAAGAAACACGATGGGAACATGGGAAATGTTGTCTTTTTCTCGGTGTAATCAGTCCCTCAAAACATGTTCTTAAGATGTGTTTTTTGACCGGATTTCTATAATGCATTATGTTTCAGATAATACATTTTATTCCTATCTTTAATGGCGTGATACACAATAAAATCGGATGACAGAAGTCAGTTAAAGTTTGTCCATCCTGCAGCTGTATGCAGATATTTGTCACTTCGATGTGATGTCTCCGTTTTGTTTGAGGCCCCTTTTTTTCTGTTTTCATCAGTGCGACTTTGACTTTGCTCCATTTCCCCCTCTACCAGACATCTCAGACATCCTAAAATATGATGCATCCACCTGTCTGCCCTACAGCTGAAAAGTTGGAAACCCATTTTTCTGCAAACAAGGTTTCGTCATTGCAGCCAAAAATTCTCACTAACTTCAGAAAGGACTTGAAAAAAAGTCGGAACATGTTACATTTATATTTTAGTGGTGAGGTAATATGTACACTATAGATCCTGAAAAAAAATCTTAGCAAAAGCCTGCTGGTGTCAAATGGTTGTTTATAAAGCTTTCAGAAGTATTGATAATTCACTGATAGGGCCCTTCTTTCTTTTACAAGGCTGAGATTGACCTACACATTGTAGGAAAGCAAACTTTTGAAAGCACTTTGGTATCTTCTCATTAGCTTTTCTTTCTTAACTGGTAGCAGCTTTTAACATTTTCACAAGGCTGTGCAGCTGCTCAAATGAATCGTGGCAGTAAAAGCAATTGGCATGAGGTCTGAGACGTCATCAGAGAAGGTTATAAAAAGGTTCACTACATTTGTAACCTATCAATCTTACTTCCCTCTGTCCACAAATATCCAAATAATAACAATCATCATCATAATAATAAAACACTGTTGTACACTACTGGCCTGCTGCTAGATCCAGATTCCTTCTTACAAGTCATAGTAAATACAAAAATGCCAGTTAAAAACAAACAAACAACAACAAAAAAACAAAGACAAAAATCCATTTAATGTGTTGAGACCAGTAAAGTACCTGAACTGTTTCAAATGTAACATTTGCACCAAGTCTGTTTTCTGCACTAATCTGTCCACAGATTACCACAAACTCATTAAATTTGTAGTGCAAATTTGTCCCAGTGGACTTCTAAAAGCCCTTTTCCAAAACTGTCCACATTGTTCTGACTGCAGGCCCAAATTTCCAGGACTGCTGTTTCGATGCTCATAGCTGCATCTGCTGCTGACATAAGGGGATGACCGAAACGATGAGCATCTGATTCAGAATATTACGGTGTGTTTGCTTTCTCTAATCCACAGCAGGAGATTGGTGGGCTTGTTCAAAGCTGAGGGAGCCGTGTGAGGCAGTTCTGGGACATCAAGCAACACATTGGTGCCACATTTCACAATTCAAAAGATTCAATAACTCAATCTGTTAATCTGCTGCAGCTGAGGGATATGAAACTGGAGCTGGCCTCAGCCAACCCCACAGAGAACGTGAATGCGGCGGACTGGTCGCCTGCTGGAAATGCTGGATGCAGCACGTTTGATGAAAAGTCAGAATAACTAAAGGCTGGTTTGACTATTTAAAACATTAGATTCTTTGCAGCATTAGCATAATGACGTTAAAGCACTATCCCTTTTGCTTCTTAGATCTTGTATCGTTAAGATTATTATGTTTCACTACGAATAGGAAAATTTGGAGTAATACCCGCCTCCCCAACTGACCTGAATACCCACTCTATAACAGTTTTACTGACGTGCTTACACATTTGCAGCAGTTACACGTTGGCAAATAGTTAAGAAGTCCAGCGTAATCTCTTGGTTTTGCAATGAAATAAAGGTTCCACTGTTGCATTTGTACTAAAGCCCAGGACCAAGTTGACAAAATGGAATCTGTCTGGTTTATTCCCGTGAACGAATAGCACGGCAACATTAGAAAATAGAAGCAGTTTATTAGGTCACCTTCTATTTCTGGGAGCTGGGGATTTGGGGTGAACTGTCAACTTTTCCTCAACAACTAAAAAAAAGGAAATCTGAGTATATCTTGATGGATTGCCATGCAAAAGTTCAGGTGCCTCTGGTTAAGATTTCTAAATATTGTGTTCCCAAGTGCATAAAGTGAAATAATATAATGTATTTTTTTGGAAAATTAGGTTGTAATTTCCATCTTTTACAATTTTAGCATACAAAGAAAGGATTACATAGTCATTGTTACACTTCATATACTTTCTTTTTTTGTTGTCAAGATAAAAAGAATAATGCATACCCCAAGAATATGATTTCCTACTTTGGGATTAAAAAAAAGAAGCATAATTCAGTTCAATATAATTCTAAAGTATTTAAGCCTTGTTTATTTCTTTCTAAATTAGTATCGTGAATGTTATGGTTTTACTGGAGCAGAGGACTCATCAGCACCAGGTTACCACCAAAGGGCTTTTCTTGATACTTTATATTTCTTGGACCTCTCGTTGCTTTTCTTGGTGGTTAAGTTTAGATTACTTAGCTCCTTGTTTGGTGTTGAAGGCCCAACTATGTTCTGTGGGCACTCCCACTGTCCCATAGAAAGGAAAACATACTTGCTTGACTCTGTTAAACACTAACATGTTTAACAAACCTCTTTAAAAAGAAAAAAAATCTGTAACATTTTTGTTCTAAATCTATTATTCAACCACAAAACGGTTGTAGTAAAAGGCTTAATGTGACATTCTGACATCCAGTGGATAGATGCCATCTTGGCGGATTGTGATGTATTGTGGGACATGTAGTTGTGGACCACATATGCCTCTAAAACTGCCATTAGACATGAAACTTGTCTTTGCACGATCCTGCAATTAAATGAGGTGGTGGGCTGGATTCAGAGGTTTTTTCTGATGACTAAGGCATCACCTCTTATGTTGAAAAATTTAAATTTTGCATCACTTGTCTGTCCTATGATGACTGTAAACAGCCTTATTTTCATTTATTTTATAAAACTCAGCTACCCACCAAAATGTTTTGCCATCCCCTGAAGAAAAAGGAAACGTGAAATAAAAAACACCTGAAATGTATCCACAGTTTTATATTGAAAATGATTTGAAGGTGCAGCCTTCTCATCCTTGAACCAAGATGTGCAGGACTGAGGTCATGAAGACGGTGGTGTGTGGGGACAGGTGCAGGCTTGGAGGTTTTCTTGACCTCCTGAATGAAATGAAACAAAGAGGAAATAATAAGGGACAGAGACATGACTGGATTAAAGGATTTGAAATCCCCCCGGCCAGCCGTGTCCTTAAACCTTTGCACCTGCAAAATACCATCAAGAACTGTGACAACACATGCGTCATCCACAGAGTGTGTCACAAGCAGACACAGATACACGTTGGTTCTATGGGGATTTTTCTTTCTCTACCTCTTACACTGTAACAACTATAGCATAATAATAGACTTAAAAACAGGAGATTATGCTTGTGTATTGACATACTTTGCCTCTGCATTTGTTGTGAAGGTAGAAACTAGAAATTTAGAAACTTACTGGCATTTACACATGAGTATAGTATAAGGGGAAAAGTGTTTATTGTACTGTCTAGAATAAATAAATAAATAAATAAATAAATAAATAAATAAATAATAGGTCTAATCCAAGATTTGCTCAAACTGTCCACTGGGATTTTCTTGCAGAATTAGAAGTTATTGAATTAAAGAAAAAGAAAAAAGAAAGAAAATAGTAAATGAATCTAGCGATCACCTGTATGAAGAAACATGATTGCATCATAAGTCCTTCCTGTGGCTGGAGCTTTGCACCTTTGATGAGTGTGGAATACAAAATAATTTTCTTAGTCACTCTCCACCGCCATCTAGTGGTGGCGTGTTGTTTATCACTATTCTGTCTGTGTATTGAAATGCTCTCAGAGGACACGTAAACACTGAAACGAGCAGAAACTGCACGACATGTCAATTTAAGCATTTGTTTTAATACATTTTAGTGGAAAAATACCCGATATAAACCTTGAAAATAACAATAATACTGACATAAATTTAATACAATTACAAGATTGTAATAATACAGCTGCATTAAGATGAGTTCAAGCATTTCTCTCTCTGAGTTTTCTAGCCTACATTCCAAAAAAGTTATCAGTCTCACATATCAGTTGGTAGATTTAGGGATATTTACTTCTCTTTCTCTTGACTCCTCCACTTCATGCGCTCAGTTGTTCAGCGCATTTTATGCTACCATACAGTATTTTACCAGCCAATCAGCTATTTGAAGTTTTTCTCTGAGAAAGAAAGTGAAAAGTGTGCAGCCAATCAGCTTCCAGGAAAGAATAGCCTAATCGTGTGAATGAAAATAACCCAAGTCCTCCTCTAATCCCCGCCTATCCTTTTTATCTGAGGATTCAGACCAGTAGGAACAGTTTGGAGCTGTCCGCCTGTGAACCAGCAAGATGCGTCCAGTGTCCCGTTAGTTCGTTTTTGCAACGCATTTTATTTATTTATTTATTTTAACTGTAGTTTAGTTCCTTACAGTTTTAGTTGCTTGCAGGGGAAACATGAGTCGACACTTGGTTGCTGGTGCTTTTTGTGTGGCTTTAGTTTTTCTTCCTCTGGTGAGCTCCTCATGTCCTTTACAATGCAGCTGCTTCTTCCACAAGCTGAGCGACGGCTCTAAAGCAAGGTAAATGATTTGAGCATTGCTTACAAAACTTCCTTTTGTTATTTACTGCGTAGAAAAAAAAAGTATACATCACTTTTCCTCTTTTCACTCACTCTGCACAGTGAAGGATTAACTTGGAGTTGCTCTTTAATCTTCTTTGCTTGTTACTAAACAATTGTTACATTTGCTTACTGCATAGAGCTTTTGCTCTAAAACATTTTTTTTTTAATATGAAATTGGGGCATATGTGGCCTATATATATTTATGTATGTATAGTTTGATGGCAAATCCACTTCTTCAATGCCCTCCTGTTTGAATAGCTTTAATTCTATTTCAGGTGACAAACATGTCTGTTATTTCTTTCTTGCAGGAGTGTGCTTTGCAATAATCCAGCTATCAGTATGGTCCCACCAAATTTCCCTGTTGACACAGCAAAGCTACGCATAGAGAAGACCGCAATCACGCATATCCCCAGTGATGGCTTCCACTACCTCAACAACCTGGAGTTTCTCTGGATGTCTTTCAATTCCCTGAATTCACTGAATGCCGGTAGTTTCCGGGGTCTTTGCAACCTGGATGAGCTCAGGTTGGACGGAAACTCTCTCACCTCCTTCCCCTGGGAATCCCTGACTGAGATGCCCATCCTGAGGCTCCTTGACCTGCACAACAACAAGATCTCCACCATTCCCGCCTCAGCCAGCACGTACATAAAGAACATCACCTATTTGGATTTATCCAGCAACAGTCTCACAACCCTTCCTGCTGACGTTCTCATGGTGTGGCTGAGTGTGAGACCATCCCAAGACTCATCCCAAGATTCCTCCAAACTAATTCTAGGTGAGGATCTGGCTGCGGTCTTTTAGGACACTGGAAACTTTTCTTTTTAATGCTACCTTTTTTGAGTTAGGGATTAGTCTAATTATAGATATTGTGTATCAACCTATAAGACTAATTCTATTTTTTTTTAACTCTCTGCTGCAAGTTCTTAAAAGACTTAGTGTTACGTAAACTGATAACAATTCATTCAATTTTGGCTCCTCTGCAGGTCTCCATGACAACCCATGGATGTGTGACTGCCGACTGTACGATCTGGCTCAGTTTCAGAAGTCTCCCTCATCATCTGTGGCTCTCATTGACACCGGGTTGAAGTGTGCTGATCCGGAAAGCCTGTCAGGGGTTTTCTTCAATGAGGTGGAGTTGCAGAGGTGCCAGCTGCCTCGGGTGCACACAGCTGTGGCTCGTGTTCGAAGCTCACTGGGCAACAACGTCCTGTTGCGTTGTGGCACCTCCGGGGTCCCCATTCCCGAGCTGTCCTGGAGCCGAGCTGATGGAAAGAAAATGAACGGCACAGGTGAGCTCCCCTGAACTAATTTCAGATGTGCTGAGATTAAAGCATCTATTTGTGTACAAGTTCAAATGTAATTGAGCTTAAAGCTATTTTTGCCAGTCTAATTAACTGTGTGCTTGTCTTGTTTTGTTTTTTTAGTTCAGCAAGAGATTTCAAAGGAGGGCATCATTTGGTCAATCCTGAGTGTGCCGGCAGTCTCCTACCGAGATTCTGGGAAATACGTGTGCAAAGCAACTAACTTTGTGGGCACCGCAGACGCCATTATCTCCTTGGTAATCACAGACTCCATTCGGTCAGATGAAGAAGTTGGTGGCATTTCTAGAAGAGGAAGAGGGAGGAAGGCTGGGGGCATTGGAAGAGCAGCATACCAGGAGAAACTCATTGCCAGATATGTTCCTCCACCTACCAGATCTCCTTCCCAACCCATCATTGAACCATTGAATGGCAAAGGTGTGACTGGGAAATATGAGATTGAGAGCTACAGCATCTCTGATGATGCTTCTCAGCCACAGGGTAAAACACCAGACCCCCAGAAGCCAGAGGAGGAGAGTCAGGATGTTTTGAGTAACTTAGCAGCCAATGCCTCATCGCTTCAGCAAGCTCCTGAGAAGAGGGTGGTGCGCTCGGTGAAGGTGATTGGAGACACTGACCACACTGTCTCACTGAACTGGCGAGCTCCCACAGCCACAAACACAACAGAATTCAGCATCCTATACGCCGTGTTTGGGGAGAGAGACATGCGTCGCATCAACGTTGGTTCTGGAAAGAACCGGATAACCATTGAGGGCCTTGTGCCAAAGACAAAGTACATTGCTTGTGTATGCGTCAAAGGCTTGATACCGAAAAAGGAGCAGTGTGTAATCTTCTCAACAGACGAGGCCGCCAGTGCCAGTGGCACTCAGAAGCTCATCAATGTGGTGGTGATAACAGTGGCGTGCGTGATTGCTGTCCCGCTGACGCTGATCGTGTGCTGTGGGGCACTAAAGAGGCGTATCCAAAAGTTGTTGGGGCGAGAAACAAAAGATATCCAGGACTCTTACGTCACATTTGAGACTCTTGGCCCCGGGGGCAAAGCTAAAGGGATGGAGGGCGAGTATCTGACCAGGCTAAATCCTGATGAATCCAACAGGTTGCTGTCAGCGAGGTCCAGCGTTGACTCGGAAGCCATAGCCAGGACTGAGGGGTTACCTAATGAGTACTTCTGCTAAAACCAAACAGAACCTCAAATTCCAGTGAATACACTTTTATTTTGCCTGTGATGTTGATAGATGAAGTGCTGGGCTGCTCAGAGATTCACATAACTCCAATATGTCTCTGTTAGAGGTCTTCAGAGACCACAGTCGGCACTGGATGTACTGTATGAGATTATTTTACAGCCTTGTGGGAATAAAATCAGCCATTTATTTGGCTGAAAGCAAAAAAGGGAAGATAAACACAATTCCACGGTTTTAATATTGGTATAAGCGAGTGAATTTTTTTTTATTTGTTATGCACTTTTGAAGGTGATGTTTTGCCGAGAAAATCATCTCAATGACCTAAACTCTCATACACCCAGTGAATTTTCTTTCTATATTTCTTTCTTTTTTCAGGAATTAACCTTTTCTTTGTGTTAATATCTTTATTTAAAAAAAAGAAAATGTTTAGAGAACCAGCAGTCTGTATGTCAGTTTAATGTTAATGTGCCAGGTTTACTGTTGGCTCAGAAAAATAAAATACAATGCATTTTATAACTTGTAAATATTTGTAACCTCAAATATATGTGTATGTACAAATATACTGACTGAAAATAAATATTTTTTATATGGATTCATGATTCGTTCTTTTTCTCCAGTATGAGTTTTAAGAGATCAATATATTTAAGTGAGGTGCAATTTTGTTGTATATAATACAATTTTTGATTTGTAGCAAGTAATTACAACTAAAATGTATGGGATTTCCTTTTTACGTAAGTGAAGTGAATCAGATTTGGATAAATAACACAATGAGAGGCCTTTTTGAAACCCCAGTGTTTCAGTATCAGCACAGATCTTATATGCTAAAACAAATCAGTTCCCATAATTACACATGCAGCAGCTGCTGCAATCTTAGTTAGGACACAACTTTTGTTCAGACAAAATATATCTGACAAAATATTAGATTCTCTGCAAGGACTTATGGACAGGTTTATGCGGCATTTGTGATTTTCTTCTTTTTTTTTTACTTCTCTCGTGCACCCATGAGGTTGACTTTTGCAGCACTGAATAAAATGTTTTTTAGTCTATCAAACACTACCGTCAGATCAGTTTTGTAATTTCTCCAGTGTTTCTTTGGTTCATGATCTTCAAAACCAAGTATGTTCAGAGCTGGAGATCCCCTGGATATGGTGCACATCCACAAAGCCATGGAGAGAAGTTGCAAATCTCTGCACAGCAAAGTCGCAGCCAATATTTGAACTGACAGCCTTCTTGATGCTCCATATCTTTATTAACACATGTATTGTCAACTATTTTAGGTATGGAAACCATCTTCGATGTGAGATCACACCGCTCTGCCCACAAAAGCAACATGAGGATATAAGATTAGTGAGAACTCTGATAAATAATGCTATATCAACTTCAGGATTGATAATTGAAACTGATGATTTGATAACTGAAAGATTTCCTGAATATCAGTTTAATTTGCTTGCCTGTTAAATTACAATGTACTAACAAAGCTCAAGTACTGAAGGAGAAATAGTAATGACTGAATTTACAGGAGATGTTTGCCCCCGTTACACACACACTTATCATACTGACTCAGCCTCAACCAACCTGAGAGACAACCAGTGTTCAGATTATTGAGGTCAGTTTCCAGACATCTGTCTCGGCCTCGTTGCAGCCCTCCCTCTCAGCGCTGCTAAGCCTGATGGGCTCCGGCCCACTTTATACAGACGGGGGCTCCTGTCCTGTTGGTGCTGCTGCTGGCGGGTGATGATTAAATTAAGTTAGACTGATGCAAAGCGTTTTTGGGTCGGAGCTGAAAAGATAACTATATTACTATTTAAAGTATAATTATTTAGTGAACAAAATGTGAAATATGTAGGTGCTTCTTGAGCATATGTGGCTATGTTGCCTATATAAAGTGGACCACTGCTATAAATAGCCCTTTCCTGTGTCGCACATGTCATTTGGTGTCTTAAGCATTACGTCAATTAAGATTAAGGTAATAGGCTTTCTTCCATACAGCTGATAGACATGTCCTGCCCTCACAGGCCTGATTCACATGTTTGTCCTGGAACATGGATGCCTTCTATGTGGTGTTTGGTATCTCTTTGGTATTAAATATCATAAGTCCTGGATTCTCAGCTTGTCCGTTGGGTTGCTCGTGCACAGATGATAACTTGGGGAGGTAAGTGACCATTCAAACTACTGATCACTGTTCAGGTGTTAGCCGTGACCTTGTTTTACACCCCTATCTGTCGCTGTAAGTGTAATCTGTCATGCAAACTGCTTTGAAAGCCAGAAATATTTTTCATAAATTTGTGTGAATGTTCCAAATACATCTAGTTATCTGTATACAGTACAACAAATGCTCCATATCTTTATCAACACATGTATCGTCAACCGTTTTAGGTCTTTACTATGTATGGAAACCTCCATGGACAAAATCCCAGAGGATATTTCTGATGACTTCACTAAAATACGAATTGAAAACTGCCACCTGACTGAGTTACCTCGAGGCTCCTTCTCTAAAATCAGCGACTTGGAGTTTCTTTGGCTGAATTTCAATGAGATCACTCTGATGAACATCAAAAGCCTGGAGGGACTCACCAACCTAACAGAGCTGAGGCTGCAAGGGAACAAGCTGACCTCAGTACCTTGGACGGCATTTCAGGACACACCGAAACTCAAAATTCTGGACTTGAAGAACAATCGACTTGATGTGTTACCGGAACACGCTCTGAGACATTTACCTTTACTGACCTACTTAGATCTATCCTTCAATCAGCTTAGCATCATATCAAAAGAAGTATTTATTAATTGGCCTCTTTACCAAACAGCACAGAAAGCTTGGGAGAAAGAAGGGATAGTGTCCAATGTAGTTTTGGCGCTACATGACAACCCCTGGTTGTGTGACTGCCGCCTTAAAGGCTTTGTTGAGTTCATCAGGGAGGTCAGGGCGCCTATCATTCTGATGAACTCTTACCTGACATGCTCAGGGCCTACTTCCAAAGCCAGTAAGTATTTCCATGAGATCCATTTAAAAACATGTATGAAGCCAGAAGCTTCAGCACCGGAGACAAACATCACTCTACCTCTTGGAGCAAATGCAACATTGACTTGTGTAGTCAAGGCCAGGCCAAGACCAACCATTCACTGGACATACAGTCTGAAGATTATAAGAGGATTTGCTGGTAAGAATTTCCCCTTTTCTATTGCTAACGTGCATTGAAGAGTTTTAATAATGCTTTGGGCATCCGACATATCGACTCTTTATCTCAATTCAAATCCAGACTCAAAACCCATCTGTTTCAGTCAGCATATGGTCCAAAACTGCACTTTATTTTCCTGTGATTTTAATGTTGTGCTCTTGTTGTTGTTTTATTTATTTTATTGTGTTTTTATCTTGTAAAGTGTCCTTGAGTGACCTGAAACACGCTTCAAATAAAATGTATTATTATTATTTTATTATTATTGAACGTTCAGCCCAGTGTTACCTGAAAACAATGCTGTGATTTGAATGGAGTGTCCTCTGATGTTTTGCTTTCTTCATTGCAGTTAAAGAGACTCAGGTAGATGAAGAGACAGTCACTTCTCAGCTTGTGATCCCTTCTGTGCACTTAGCAGACCGAGGGCTCTACACCTGTACGGCCAACAACTTCATTGGCAACTGCACTGCCAAAATGATGCTCAACATCAGCTCCTCCAACTCCTCTGTTCCTCTTCCTCCTCCTGTTCCCATGCTGTCATCTGATGACAACCCCCACATCGATATCCGCATCGCCAAGCAGACAGTTTACGGCATCACATTAGAGTGGTATGCAGTGACAGAAAACCCAGCAGAAACATGGTTCACCATCCACTTTGGCAAATATGATTCCCCCAAGAAGGAGATGATTTACATCGGCCCTGGCATCAACAGCTACTCAGTCAGCGATTTACTCCCTGTCACCAAATATGAGGTGTGTGTCACGCTTAAGAACCATCCACCCAGGGTAGGCCAGTGCATTGTGTTTGTGACAGGAAATGACATCAGTGAGCTGGAACAAAGAGAGAAGCTCATCCACATTATAGTCATTGTGTGCGCCATGGTGCTGGCTGTGCCCGCCGGCATGTATGCCTGCACCACAGAGGCCAGATTCAGCTGCGTGGATCGTTGCGTGGATATGTGGAAGAAGCGCAGGATGCCTGGAGATAACCTACAGGGTACCGAGAGGCAGGGCCCTTTCGACAGCCTGCAGGCTACAAGTGATGAAGCGCTGTGCAGGGACTCAGAGGAAAAGCCGGTAAAGAGGCGGAAGTCAGAGGACAGGTGTAAAGGAGGAAGTGCAGCACAACTGTACTAACATCAGGGTCAAAAACTGTACATTCATGCATATTTGAAAATAACTACAGGCTAGTGTGGCTATGGTTTGTGCCTTTTTCCTTTCAGCTATTGTCTTTATAAGTTTAAACAGCAGCAATCACTTTCAAGTGATAAGGCCATCACGATGTTTTGCCATCCTTTTTTTTAAAAAAAAAACAAAACAAAAACAATTGTTAAATTTTGTTGAAAATTGTTTGAATATTTGATGTCACTCCTTGACTGAAAGGTTGCAGTAATGCATTAGTGGTACAAGCTGGGGCTAATTTGACAATAAATATACTTTGTATCTAATTTAATCACTTGAAAATGAAGATGCCTTTCTTCTTTGATAAAGGGACAACCCATTCACTTTAATTTTTATATTTTAACACAGCACTTTTGAATTTTAAGCATTGTAGATATATTAAGTTCACACACATTTATGCATGTATTTCTTTACTTAGTTCACTACAATAGAGTATTATAATGCATGTGGAAGTTTATAAAGTACTGTTCATATTTATTATGAAAAGAAATTGTATTTTTTTCATCTTCCTTTTTTTGCAGACCCAACACATACTGTTTTGTAATGGAATGAAATGTCTTTGATGTGGATTAAAGAGAAGACAAGTGCTGAGACATGCAGATATTTCAGCACAATCATTCTGAGGATTTGTTACATAAGCAGTGTTTGACCATGAATTTATACATACGGTGATAAGCAGATTAAAGTGATTTTCTATCTGAATCTCTGTCAGCAGGACATGATATTTCCATTTAATGGTAGCTTTCAAGCCCACTGAGTCTGCACAGGGTTTCATACAGTCAAATATGCATTCAGTTGATTCAAATAGGAATATAAAGTGGATAAAAGTTAACACCAAAATAAAAGTTAACACCAAGATGTGGAGGTTTTTTTTAGCATTGACAGAAATGATACTCAATCCTTAAAGGACTATTACAAAATTAAACAATCTCTATGTCTGTTATTAGATAGTAGCCAGTGTAAACTTTCATTAACTACCAAAACAATATGAATCACAGGAATATTCAGGGAAAACAGAACATGTGTTTGTGGGATATGTTAGTGCCTGGTATAGTGGCACTCAAACAAACAAACAAACAAACAAATAAACAAACAAATCTCCATTTTAATTCTTTGATAAGAAAAACATGTTATTGCAATTAAGTAATTGTTGAGGTTGGGCCCCTACAGACAAACTGAGGTTACTCTAACTTTGTATGTCTGAGTTGACAACTGATGTCTCACAAACTAAAAGGAGGAGAGTTCATGGCCTCTGCTAGAAGCAGAGGCCATGAACT
>JBAMYA010000011.1:6620548-6666748 GCA_037176975.1 Arrhamphus sclerolepis | reverse complement strand
TCCATCCATCCATCCATTTTCTATACCCGCTATTTCCTGTTCAGGGTCACGGGGGTCTGCTGGAGCCTATCCCAGCTAGCTTCCTTCTAATTAATTCCAAATGAGACAATCAGATGAACAACCTCCAAAAGTGCATTTCTCCATCATTTCTTGCCAGAGGATGTATATTGCATTAATCTAGATTCCCAGAACTACTGCCCCACAAAAAAAAATCAATACAAAAAATAAATAAAATTATCAGGAGCTAATAGATTATGAGCTTGTGTATTTTCAGGCAGCTGAATATCTTTTTTAAAAGGGCCAACTGTTAAGGAGTTTTAGGACCATGACTCCACCCCCCAACATCCCTAATCTCACTCTGAACTTTTGTGAAACTTGGCAGTCTGGATCAGGCTAAGTGCTAAGTAGCTAAAATCAACACAGCAATTTCCAGATGCCTGAAGGAGCCACGTTCTTCTGTTCAAACAACTATACGCAAGTATAAACAGAATGGGAATGTCTAACCAGTCAGGTCATGAAAGAAATGGGTTGAGTAACATGATGAACGTGATTTGATGAGAAATATGAGGATTGGTCAGTTCATACAGCTTAAAGACAATGCTACCAAATACTAAGGAAAAGTATGTAAACTTTTGACACTGAAGAAAGTCAAGTAATCTTTCTCCTAAAGCTAAATCATTTTTGAAACATTTATTCAAAATCAAAACAGTACAAATACGGTACAAATATTTACTTTGAAGGACCAGGCATATGTAATATCATATTTATGGTATATTGTTGATCTCAACTTATTTCAAATAGAAATAATAAGAGACATAGTCAGAAACACGTTATTTATCACAGCAATGACATTTTCTTTGCCTGCAGTTGAAGGCATTCGAGAGGAACATGGACAATCATAGCGTGTAGACCCCAAACGACCAACAAAGACAACGTGTAAATATCTATGATGGAAATGTCAAAGCATGTTATTACCACATCACTATGTGAACCTGAATTGCTTGAAGCATCATCAACAACAAAGGGTTTCTTTACGTCTTATATCTACTAAAACATACAGCTGCAATCCTGTCATATATATGTACAAATATATATGTACTCAAAATATTCAGAATGATACAATGCTGTACACAAATGGACCCATGTACTTTTATATAAAAGCATTTTTCTGCAGTTACCTAATAAATAAAAGCAGACTTCTGTTTCTACAGTGGCACATTGAAATCATACAAAGGAGCAATTTTTCAGCTTGGAAGCGGCTGATGTAACACAGTAAAAATATTAACACATAATTCCTTTAGCACTTCATAATAAGCAGTTTTTTTCCATGACTGTTTCATTCAGCTGCATGCTCCAGTGAGCAAGATTACACTTGTCTTTTGTCCAGGTCTTATAGAGTAAAAATCCTATTTTGTATTGAAAACATTGTATAGCAGTGGGCATTACACGTTTGAGGACGTTATACAACTTGTGTATACACGGTAAGTCTTTGTAATCCTCTCCCACGACAATTTGCATTGGTGCTTCAAACAGTTAAAAATGACGTAATCTGTAATATGGCAGTGTGGTGAATTATTTCTCACTGCCCCACCAACTCAAGCTCGCTCCTCTCTCAAAACTCAGTCAGCTGAAGACGCAGCACAGCCCACTTCTTTGAAGTCTTGCCTTAAGACATATAAATCTGTAAACTCTCCTGTAATTACCGTGTACTCATGAATAATCTCTAGGTTGGTCCACCTACCAGATCATCACATGGAGTGCAGGCCAGATGGGTTAAGAGCTGTCAAAGAATAGACTGGGCGACCTTAAACCAAAAGCTTGTGTGGCTTAAGTTAATAATAACCTTGGTTGTTCTCAATGATTTTCTGCTCTAACTTCATTTTTAGCTCTGACACTAAAGCTGAGCTGATGTTTCCCTCTTTGCGGCGACCAGACTTTGCTTTCTTGGACCCTTTGGAGGCTAGTGCGCCAGATATTGTTGGGACTGCCCTTGGCCTCTCACTGGGCCGTGTGATAGATGGAGGTGGAGGCGGCAAACACGGAGCAATAGGGGGTGGAGGCTTGGGCCGCGGGCTGCCAGGGTCCTGCTGAGGGGTGCTCTCTGGGTCAGTGATGAGAAACTTCTCTGCAGAGTTGTTGAACTTGATAACAGGCATTTTGAAGGTCCAGGGCTGCTGGTCCCTGGGTCGCCTCTTAATGATGCGGCGCACCGGCATGATCCTGTTGGACTTTGAGTTGCGCATGTACATAGCCGTAGAGATCAATACTGTCACTCCTACCAATACAGTAATGATAAAAGTGACCATGCCTAAAGCTTTCATAGGATTGTCCCTACTTTTCATTAAAAAGGCTGCCATAGGCCCCTTGAGAGGAGTCTGTAAAAGAGCACAAATACAGTCATTTGAATCTGAAATCCAGCATTAATGCAGCGATCGTCTGAAGCATGTAAAGCATGAGAGATGGATGAGCAAAGCACTGACAGAGGAGGCCCAGACAACGAGTCTACCAACCATGTAATGCTTTCACACTCACACACAATCATCTTTCTTCCTCCGTCGTACAGTACGGGACTGCTGGTGCAACACTAAGATCTAGGCACAGCACTAGTTGCTGGGAATGCGTCTGGCAGTGCCCTGCGTTAGGACGTATGAGGGTTGAACAAGAAGGATGACAGTTCATGAGACAACAGAGATGTTTGTTGGTGTAAATGGATAAAATGGAAACTAAAATATAAACTCAAAATAAATTAATTTTAATCAGTTTGACAGTCAAATTTCTACTTAGTTAAATAGGTTGTAGAAAACTGAATGTATACATTTTTTACACTATAAATACATTTTTAGAAAAATAATTTGTTTTTATCTGTACACAACTTAAGTATTTTATTTTTAATGTCTTTATATTGCTTCGGTACTATGTGCTCAAGTACTCTTTTACAGACAACAGCCAGCCAAGCTGGCCAACATTTACAGCTGAAAGTACCCGCTACGTCTCACTTGACCCTGCGGATAACTTTAATATAGTTACTCTCGGGATGGATTCGAGACTTTTTCACTGCGTTACAGTACAGGATTGTGGATATGCAGATTGTCAGTAAAATGAGGGTTGTGACAACGCTGATACAAATTCCAATAACCATCAGGGGACGCCTGCCAAGGCCCATGAAGTATGATAAAATTCGACCTTTGATCTGAAAAGCACGATACACAACACAGAAACAAAACCAAAGTCACTGGGTCGTCATGGAGAGTGACAGAATGAATGCATGATGGAAACATGAGGCATTAGAGACATAAAAAAGAAATCATGTGAATGAATAACCATATTTGAAAAACTATCATAAATTAATCCTATAAGCAGCTGATTTAACAAAAACTGATTTAAAACGTTTTTCTTGTCCAAAAAATTTTACAAACTCAACATCGCAGCTGAAACAAATAATGAAAAATTACATATAAAGACAATATTTTTTATCTCTCTCCTTCTGTTGTAGTTGTATCTGTCATCATTGCTTTGTTTACTTGCCAAAGCAAACACCAACTAGCCCCAAAATTCTATGAATGTAGTCTTAAAATCTTTTGGACAGCTGCAGAAGATTAGCTTCATCAGGCTGTGACTTGTTGCTGGGATGATTTCATCTCTGACTTTGGTCTTTTCATGCAGGAAAACATACAATTTATGTTATCAATGAAGATGAGGACAGTGAAATATGGCAGGCTGCACAAGGGTGCTGATTAAATCTAAAGCAGCATGGAAAAAATGCCTAGTGCCTCGCATTAAAGTGCTTCAAGCTACAGCTCAGGTGTGCAGTAGGAATTATTGCAAGCATGATGCAAATCAAAGCAAGTCTTACCGCTTCTGTGATATCAATATTAACCACAGCTGTTGTGCTGAAGGATGGAGAGCCTCGGTCCCTGGCCTGCACCACCAGAGACCACTTGCAGTCCTTCTGCTTGGTGATGTTCTGTACAATCTCCATTGACTTGATGAAGGGCTTCAGCTTGATCTCCCCAGTGTCTGAGTTGATGTCAAACGCATTGTCAGGATCAGCCGTCATGATGGAGTACTCAATGAGATTGTTTGGAGACTCTGCGTCGTCATCCATTGCCTATACGAAGGAACAATTATGTTTCAGGGTGTCAACCAAGCAGGCATCTCATAGGCTGAGAAACAAAGCCAGTCCCAAAACCTAGATTTCTTTGGATGGCCACTTTAGGCTGGCAAAATCAAGTTAGTGGCCGCCTATACCCAATTCAAAGCCTTTGCACTCAGGACACTAAACCCGAACAAATAAGGCTTAAGGCTCAAGAAATGCAGTTGAAACATCAGAAACAGCAGAAGTCATGGGGAGAAAAGTTCATCTTTTATATACAGTTATAGTCGTGAGCCCAACAAAAGTTCAGACCAAAACAAATGAAACCTGCAATCACATTTCTGTAGCCACAAATCTAGAAGAATAAAATTAGCTCTTGATCAGCAGATATAGAATAGTAAATCATTTTGGTCATATATATAGTCACAGCAATGCATATATTTGCAGCAATTTCTTGAGCTATCATCTATATATAAATGAATATTTGACCTTATTCTAGATATTTTATTTCCTCTCTGAAATAATTTACAACTTTAAAAAAACAAAAAACAGAGACCATGAGCAAGAAAGATGAAATAAATATGGTTTAGGATAAATGGTTTTTTTTTTCCATTTGGTCTTTATTTTTCTTTTTTCTTTTCTTTTTTTTTTTACAAAAATATACTGTCATGACATTATTGTTTGTTTTTTTCTGTTGTGATTTAGATCATTTAGCTTTGAGAATATTTGAGAATGTTCAACCATTTTTATTTGAAAAAAACATGTATTTAACATCTGTAAGTGTTTCATGTTTCGATGTATCAGTGTGACGTACCTCGACTTTGACAGGCATGCCAATGACCATGGTCTTCTCCACGAGTGTTTCATCAAATTCAGGAGAGTGGTCATTCATATCAAGGACGGTCACAAATACTTCAGCCAGCCCGTACTTGCCCTCTGAATCCTCAGCCTTGACGTAAAAGTTGTATTTTGACCTGACCTCTGCATCCAGACTTGTCCAGGGCTGAGTGGAGATGAGTCCTGATAATGGGTTGATGGTGAACCTGCAGGCAAGATCAATTACCCATGAGTCATAGTCACAGATGTCATTCTGCATCAACAAACACGTCAACAGCATATTAAATCAGCTGTTTGTAATAGAAACATGATATCTCACAGCATGTGATACTTAAAGCCCAAATCAGTGAAATTTCAGAGGGTATGAGAAAAAGAGTGAAGTGAATTTGTTAAAAAAAAAGAAAAAACAAACAAAAAAACCACCTATTTTTTCATTGTGTATGAAAGAAGATTTTAATTACATGTAATTTGCTAATATATATCCATTCTTGCTTTTTAAGCCAGCGACACATTCCAAATTAGTTGGATTTGGGCTAGTGATGGTGTAAAAATTATAATAATATTTCTTTAAACGTGTGAAACAGCTGAAACACTCACAGTTTATTTAAATCCAGGTTAAAGACCCACCTGTTCTCAGCTGCATTTGAATAAAGTTCCAAATTTACAGTTATTTTGAGCCTGAATCTTAGAACCAAAAGCAAAATAGTTTTAACTGCTGTTTTTGTCTTTTTCCCCTTTCTCTTCTACTTAATTTTTAAATTTTAAATTATACTTTTATTCTGCACTCTTCATTTTTTATTTAATTAATTACTGATTATTTATGTTTTATGGAATGATTTTATTTGCCTCTTGTGATTTTTATATAGATGCAAAGCACTTTGAATTACCCTGTGTGTGAATTGTGCTCTAGAAATAAGCTTGCCTTTTGGATCATGAGCTGTGCATTTCTTTCTCTATATTTTTCCCTTTCCGTTGATCTGATACAAGTTTAATTTGAGTCAAAAAGTCAGCGAAAAAGAATCTTATTCCATGACATGAGGCTTTTTTTAGATATTGTCTTTGAGTACATTTGCATTTTTATGCTTCACATAATTTCGTCACTTCAAGCAAAGTGTCACGTTAAAGCAGGTATGCTGCTTCTTACAAGTGTCTGTCTCGTCACTGTACAATGAAACCTTGGTGAGTCAGTAGCAAAAGAGTTAATCTGTTGCATAATGTCTCAGACATCTGAGTTCACTTTTTGAAAAGAGTAAGAAGCAGCTGTGTTTGGATGGAATGCAAAACCATAGAGATATATAACTGAATTATTATTTTTCAGCTTGGAACTTGAAAAAGATCAAATGACACATTTAGTGGTTCAGAATTTACTTTGGCATCACAGACCCAAAGCAAAGGAAAATTCTTCATCCTCCCGATTTTATTTGCACCAAAAATCCCATCACGCTGCATCTGCTGTACTTCAGAGGTGGGTAGCTCAAAGCTGTTCAACTGGTTTCACAGACACACAGGTGGTGGAGTGCCTGACATAAAACTGGTTTCCATAAAAATAAAGAAAATGAAAAGCTCTGCAAGGTTATTTATCTTTTATTCATGCTATTTGAATTGTACTCATATATATATATGTATATATATATATATATATATATATATATATGTATATGTATGAAGTGGATTGTCCAAAAAAACAATTACTTAATAATCATTTCTCGAAATAATTTCATCAATTTCTAATAATAATATATATTGTTCAAGCCTTCGGAACTAAGAATTGGAAATGTTTTGGGATCTGTGTTTTGCTTTGTTGTTTTGTTTTTTAAATTTCACCCTTTAAGGAGGAGTAAAATGAAATGGTTTTTGCTGTCACGATTCAGCTTCGTTCTTTGTATTACTGTCTTGTAAATGAAAAATAATGAACTACAAAGGCAAAGAGATAAAATACATAAATATTTATATATAAATACAAATGACTGTCTATCTCCAAAGACGCTGCAAGGCAAGAAATAATGGGATCTCTATCTCACAATGTGCCCATAAAACAAAATGGCCACTCAAAAGACAGAGCAGGAGCGATATAAAAAGAAGTGTGTGAGCAAGAAAAAGAAACAACAACAACAGAAACCAAAGCAATTCAGCAGATTCCCATTTAACAAGTTTTCTTTTCCTGATGTGTCACACTAATTAACTGCCATCAACATCAAAGCTGGAGGAGGGAGAGAAACAGTCTGTCACGTCAAACTCCAAACTGTATAATTTAGCCACAACGCTGCTGACAAGTTCAGAGAGATGAAAATCTTTAAGCCTATCAGACGATCCTAATCACTAGCAATGCAGTTTTTTTTTTTTCTTTTTGTCTTAATATCACAGAAAAAAAGTTTGTCTATATCTGGTCCATTTGTAAAGAATGACAAGCAACACTTTATTTAAAGTTGTGTGTTCCCTTGTGTTCCCAAGGGAGATTCACTGAGACGAACAGCTTCACGTTATCACAGAATAAAATGAGACTGAGAATCATAGACATATTTTTTCATTTGTTTATTTCAGTTAAGTACGTCACATGTTGCTGACTTTGCTCCCTGTTCTGGTCTAAAATAGTGCAAGAGTGTATCAAAGATTTGGCCACACCAATAATGGTGTGGTTAAGTGCTGTAGAAAAGCTCGGCTTAGAGTGCTTTTGCACACTTAGAAGGCCACCTCTCCATGGCTAGCTGCTCTTTGAAGTCTTATGGGCTAAATTGGCAGTGAGGGTCTGAAGATGGGAAGGCAATCATCTCCTTCTGCAGGGAACGCCACTGCCATCAAGGAAGGCAGGGAACAGCAGGTCACAGACTGTCACACTGCTTCATAGCACATGCACCAGCTGCTGAATATTTTATGATTTGGGGATTTATGCCACAAACATTTCTCTAGTGGTGCTGAAAGATGAAATCATGTAAGGTGATGGACTCTTGTACCCATGAGATCATTTATTGGTGTTCCTTAAGGAAATATATAACTCACTGTCCCAAGTTGCCCTCTGCATGGCAAATTCTAGTCTTGAGTATGATAGGTCTCACCCTGTCTCTAAGGGAGAGTCCAACCACCCATTGGAGACATTTCATTTCATTCCACTTATACTGTTCACAGTATCTTTTTTTTCTTTTCAGTCTTTCAATCATGTTCTCAGACTTGGAGGTGCTGATTCTCACCTTTGCAGCTTGAGGCCAGATTCACATTGTATGTTTGTGTCTCGGACAAAAGATGTGCAATTGTTAGAAAATTTGGCCATCGTAGCTCAAAAAACGGACATACGTCTCACAGTGAGACAGGAACAAAGATGATACAATCTTGTTGCGATCAAAGACGTCAGATATGTCATGGAATCATCTCATTGTATCTGCTTCAAGAACTTTAAATGAGCTTGGGCGTCCTTTTGTGGTGGTAACAAACCCATGTTATGTTTAATTGCTTGTATAAATCTTCTCAAACTGCAAAAATGACACAGTGTGAACCCAGCCTGACACTAGGCAGTAAACTGCTTCAGTGCGAATATACAGTCTCTAAGAGTCGAAATAACTCAAAGTAGTTTTATGGAAAAATAAAAGCCTTCTAACGGAAAGTGATACATGTGGACTTGTTTACTACATGAAGTATAAACAGCAATGTTGCAAATATGAGAACCACTGAGAAGCCAGAAGTCTAAAATAAGCTGTTTTACTTGATGCTGATTTTCATCAAAGCTGTCCAAACACCCTCAGTCCCTACGTTGCTACTGATTCAACATCCAAAACGAATGCTGCCATAGCTGAAAGGAGGACTAGCAGAGCTCTGTTGGGTCCTGAACTGATCTGCTGTGGCAGTCAAGCCACGCTGGAGGATCAGCCAGTGGACATCTGCAGCAGGACCTCCCTTTTCAAACTTTGTTGTGGTAGTGACATTGGTGCTATGTGTAGCTGAAGCTCAGTTAGCACAATTGCTTAGCTAAGCTTTGCATCATTTTGAAGACAAAAGTTAAATTTTCCAAGTTAATATTCCTTAAATTTGGATTTCTGATCCAGAAAGTCAGAAGAACTTCACAAAACCTAAACTAATTTAAGTCCTTTATGAACCAGCCTTCATCCATCAGCCAGCTTCTGTCAGTATCAGAGAACATTATTACAGTGATTGTGTTCACAAAATCCAGCTTGTGTTTTTATCAGCTTCAAGTTAAAATGGTCAGTGAGAAGGTTATACTGGTATTCTGGCTTGCAACTGGAACACAGTCAAGTAAAGTGTTTCCAAACTCCAAGTTGCAGCTTCTAAGACCAGTGGAAAGTAGCACTGGAGGAGCTATTCACAAAGTGCTCACCATTTTTGTCTCTTTCTTTCATTCTTTCTCTCAAAAGTCCTTTTTGGCAGGATTAGTCATGAGTAACACACACACACATACACAAAATAAAGATTTTTTTTTTCCATTTTATCACAGAATGATTTAATGTGTGGCTCCAGTCAAAAGTTATTTAAAAATAACTGACTTTTCATTCATTTGAAGATATTCATTTATTAATTTTATGTCTACATACTTTCATGTTTTGCAGTGATTTCCATGAACCTACCTGAGAGTAGCTGCAACAACAGAAAACCTTCTGGACTGGATTTTAAGGGAGAGTGTCAGTGAAAAAGTTCTGTAGTAGTACTACTTTCAGCTTTCTACTGTCTACATATGATGAATGGTTATAGTGTAGGCAGGCTTTTATAAGATAAAAAACACAGTTTACAGTCGATGCAATGGAGCAATGTTAGTGTTCAAGTAGTAATAGCTGTGAAGACTGTTTCTTTTAATAATATGGAGATTTTCTTTTTGGTGACATTTTTACCAATATGTTCTTACTTGCACAGTTTCTATGGAGAAATGACGGGTCAAGAGCTAATTGAGATGTTGGTTATTCATATTTCCAGGAAAGCATAATTAATCAACAAAAACTCCCTCAATATGGAATTGAATTGTGTTTTGATGCATTTTCTTTTCTGGTTCAGTTCTTGTCTTTTCATGTTAATTTCATATCCCTGAACGTTTAGTTTATAGATGATTAGCTTTAGCTTTAGTTTTCGTTTGGCCCAAATTTGGATCTTATCAAGTGAGCTGATAAAAGCTCACTTTCAATCTGGATGAGTTTTGCCTTCAGGAGATTGCTGCGCTGTTCAAGAGGACACAACTTGCTGGGTTGACATTAGAAGTCATGAAGCGTTCATACTTTGGGACAGATTTATCAGCATCCTAGTTTGCGTGTAATAATTTTTTACGTGCAATTCAGAATTTTGTGCGAGAGGTGGAAGCATGGTTTGTGCATCATTTACTAGGAGTGATTGCACAACTAGTGGCAGGTACAAACATGTTGGAGACGCCCTATTTAAATGAGGTTTTAGCATGTTTCCTTTCTGGCCTGTACAGCAGTGCTGCACCAGTACAATTCAAACAACAGGATTTCAACAGCACTCTCTTCAGTAATTCATATGTGGTTCTCACATGTCTTTATTTTTCTCAAAAAACATGAATGAATATGACACATGCTCTTGTTTCTAATGTAATAGATTGTTTCATAAATGATTTCACAAACTGACCCGCCTACAAGCCAACCATCTCCAATCTTGCAACTTGGAAGACAGAAAACTGTTTTTCAGAATAAAAGAATCCTGCGCTAACCTGGGATATTTTTATATTTTTATATATATTTTATTTATATTTTAACATTGGTAATGATGCCTCCTGTCACTCTGAGAAATGCCGTCCACATTTTTGGAAAAAAAAAGAAAAAAAAAGTTGTTGTTTGGTGTCATTCAATGACTGCCAAGAGTGTGGAAACTTAATCACCATGACCATCCGGCGCCACATGACGTTGAAAAACAGGACTGCGAGATCTGGGCCGTAACCGCTACTGTATGCTGGAATGACCCAGATGTAAAAAAAACAAAAAAACAAGAAGTGTAGACTAGAAAAGAGTTTTGGTATTGCTTTGTTTGATGTCTCCTTCTTGTGTCAATAACCGCAGCCATGCGTGCGCAATTACGCATACAGACTATTTGCACATCCTTTTGAAACGTGTTAAATTTAGACTCAATTTCTATGAGTAAAATTTCATTCAGGTTTGATAAATCCCTTTGAGGGTGCTAAATAAATATATTTACATATTCTCCTCCCAACACACGCAGAATTGCATGTGAACGCCCCAAATTGCACATTCATTACAGTGGACGTACAAACTGGATTAGACACACTATTTTGCATGCAAACCGTTGTGCCCACTGTTAGTATTTTCATTCATTTTGCACACTTTTTTTTGCATGTGCAGTGAGTTTACACTCATTTTAATACATGCAAATCTGCCCCTATGTGACAGATGATTGGCTAAGGGTGCACAGTGCAAGATTTAACATCGACTTGGATTTCAAATCGTTTTTTGTCAACAAAACACATTTGAAATGATACTTTTACCAAATGCAAAATGGGAGTTGAAGATTTCAAATTTATGCAAGAGTTAAAAAAAAATACTGTTTGTGCATTGATTAATTCAGGAGAAAAAAACTGAAGAAAAGAAAAGTCAAAGGGCATGGGCAAATCAATCCAATTCAGTTCAATTCTTTATTTATACCCAAATGGAAATTATGTCACAGCAACTTTATTTAAGTTTGCTCCAGAAGTCCTTATAGTTAGTTTTAGCTGTAGGCAGGAAACATCTCCTGTTGCAGCAGCTCTGTAAAAAGCCTCTGATTGAAGACACTGTTGATTTACTGTGTTTTGAAGAGGTTTATAAAGTATCCATCTTTGCCCAATCAGCTCGAGGGGCTCATGAACAGAGCCATGGGTTTGTTCAGTTTGTTTGTTTGTTTTTTTTTCTTTTCTTTTTAAAGTTACTGGCTCTGATGTTGCTCCCTCTCTTGACGGCATTCAGGATAAGATGTTTGTTCCTACATGTCACAAAGCAGTGCAGATGACAGGACTCTGACATACTGGAAGTCTGGGCCGTACGTAGTGAAGAGGAAAGGTGAGAGTACAGTCCCTGTGATGGTGACCATGCCGTCAAACTGAATCCTTCAGTCTCGCAAACTGTGGTCTGTTTGTATTTAGCAATCCAGGTGTTTCTTGTAGGGGATCCACCTTGTAGGAATTGCCTTCTAATCTTCTTTACACAATGAAGCAGGCTCAATCATGCATCCTCATCCTCACAGTTCTGCTGCTTTGTCCAGATGACTGTTAGTTTGTTGAAGCAGGTGTATAATGGCGTCTTTAACGCCAATCCAATGATAAGCAACCAACAGTGGACCTTGAAAGGTGCTTACTTTTTCAGGCACTTGTGATGTGTGATGTGGGGACAACACAGCAGGTCTATAGTCGTTAGGTGAGGATGGATGAGATTTATTTGGTGGTGGAATGAAGCAAGATGCCCTCTGCTGGCCCACGCCAGAGTTGATGAGGTGGCACACATATTAATGAGAACACTGTTAATGGTCCTATACATACTGTTGTCTGTTACATTACTGTTAGCAGACGTTTTTGTCCAAAGCGACTTGCTATACAGGAAAGACAATCAAGGAACAGTAACAGTGTAATTACAAGTAACTGCACTTAAATCAGCATACATGTCAGTGCAGCTAGCACATGATTTAAGTGCAGTTTAGGGTTTTCAAGAGCTTTTTAAATATAGAGACGGCTCTGCTCTTGTAGCTACTGGTAGCTTGTTCCACTTTTGAGGAATCACATGAGAGCAGTCTCGACTGAGATCGGCATGTGTGAAGAGCGGGCAAGGCTAATCAATGTTCTTGCAATAAGCACAAGGCACGAGAAGGAGTGTAAGCTTTAACAACTGCGGTCATACAAGGAAGTGCAGACCCAAGAGCACCTTGCAGGTGAGTGCCAACTACTTATGCTCCATTCAGCAGCCACAGGTAGCCAGTGCACCTCAATAAACAGAGGTGTGGCGTGGGCCCTTCTGGATGTGCTGTTGCATTCTGGATCCTCTGTAGCCAGTTAGGAGGGCATTCAGTAATCAAGGCATGCAGGCAGGAGTTGTGTTGCATGTTGAGTCCGGTATGATATTATTTTCCGTTGTAGTCTTGGTGCATAGTTGCTCCATAGAAGCATAAATCAGGCTTTAGTCTTCATCCAGATAGTCCACTTCAGTGTCTTTAACTTTAAATGTAATAGCATGCTTTTGCCCTTCCCGAAGTTTGGAAGAATGCCATGGATTTCTCAGAAAGTGGGTGCACACGCTTGGAGCATTGCTCTTGTCTGCATCACAACCTTAGCCTAGACTTCTTGTTTTAATGCACAGTTTCTGAATACAGCTGCTCACATTCCTCTGTGGATCGAGCGCTTTCATGATGCAGCTTTTAAAAATCGCGTATAATTCTTTTTTATTTGATTTTATTTCATTTTTTCAAATGGCAAAGTACTTTAATTTTATAGCAAGCAGATTGATTCTAGTTGGAGAGAGAAAAAAGAAGAGGAGAATTGGCTCATGAACCCACAACTGCTGTTTATGTGTCAGCTCTGAATGAGAATAAGATGGTACTAAAAGTACACTATTCCAGTCAAGAACTTCTTTTCAGGTGCCACTTGCTTCATCTCTGCCAGCTGAGCCTGGATTGACTCGTACATTCTGTCTGATTCAGGCTTGACATTACTTCCACGACTTCTGACTGTGAGGGCTGACTACAGGCTCTTTGACTCACATATTCAAAAATGTCAGCAATGTGGCAGGAGTGGAGCAGAAACACAATGACTACCAGAACAAGGAAGAAGTGATGGAAATTAGCTTTAGGCTGTGCTTTTGGGCTGAAAGATAAGCATTTGTTACACATGAAAGCCCTTCTCTGATGCTATCATGACATATTACTGTAGAGTCATGGTACTGGGCAAATGAACAGATTTCTATGTTTGTTAGCTGAGTCATTTTTGTCATTTGAGTAATCTTGAACTACTGGATCTTTTTATCTTACGCTCGAATGTCTGTTGTGATTATGTCCTTTGCAAAGACTTAATGTGGTTGTGTTGGCAGGATATTTAGATAGAAGTAGATGCTTTAAATAAAGCAGACGGACACACAATTGAAATGCTTAATAGCATAATAAATCTTTTATTTTTTTATGGATCTAATATGAGAATGTGTGCAACAACAAAATAGAAAAAAAAAGGCAAAAAAAAACATTCCGGTGCCAGATTTAGTGTTTAAAATGAACTTAATCATATCACACACACACAGAGACACACACACACACAGCAAGAGCTTAGCGGCTCCCAACAAAGATACAACATTTTTATGCTCACCAGCTGTGAAATATCCAAAGAAGGAAGTCTGAAAATGTGTTTTGGATTAACACCTATATTATGTGCTGGGCTCAGACAGTTAAGACAGAAAATTTAAGACATAAAGGTCGACTTACAACATTTGGGACTCTGTTAGAGATCCACACTGATATGATGCGCTTGCAAATTATATTGAAGTGGATACAAATATGCTTATTTGCATTTTTCTGATATGCAGCACAACATATTTTGGAGTTAAAACAGCCAGAATTAGTAAAAGATTTTGAGATAAAAATTGCTTTTTTTTGTATTGTCTTTTTTCAGGCCATGGTGTTGTCCATCTTTCCTGATTTATCTACACTGTTATTGTAATTAATTATCTTATCAGAGGTGATTATAATCTCAAAGAAGGAAAATCATTCGAGCTGATCCTCAGTACTTCCATGTCCGGACATTCAGGACACAGGAGACCTTAGCTGCATGGTGCAATTTAAATTAAGTGACCAGTTGGCAGATAATAATTTACCTCATTGCATTCATTTCAAGAAAAGAAGACTTTAAAAAAAAAAAAATTGTAATTTTCTAGCTAGCACACTTCTCAGTCAATCTTGCACACAAACTCACTTGAGCCTCCTTCAACATCAAGCGTGTGTGACTCAGTGGGTACGAGGGCCACGTTCGTTTGATCACGTGTGGACCCCTTTATTCAGATGTTGCGGTCATGAGCCACAGTCAGATGCATGGATGGGCCACATTTGTTTGACCAACCTTGTTCAGCGCCGTGCACTCTTTCTCCACATCATCTCACAGAGATCATGGTGCTCCCTCTTTACCCCTCCACCCCCACCTTCCAAACGGCAGAAAACAAATATTTGCTGTAAGCATCTGCTGAAGGTCATACAATGATATTCAGGATGACACTCGTTAATATATATTTTATACTTTTAAGGGTTCTGGGGAGAGTACATTCTGGATTTTTTTTGTTTGTTTTTTGCTTTTTTTTCAGCATTGGGTGTCTATGAATTTCCCTTTGTGGTATACATATTCTTCAGGCAGTGGTTATTTCCAAAGTGGAAGTTTATGACTACATATGAGTACAATTCCCATTGTTGAGGATCTGCTGGTACTCAAATCACATGAAATACTTTATTGTAATCGCTTTAACACAATAAGATACAAAAGTTTACAAAGGCCTGCTTCATAACCAAGGTTCAGGAAGCTGATGAATTTCCAAAAAGATTAAAGCTAAAGCTTGGTGCTTTTACAAAGCTAGAAGCTTGTGATGCTGAACTAGAAGTGGTAGATCTGTGTTGTATGGACATAGTTGACCTGTCTCATGCTCATGATGGATTTTGCTTCTCAATATGCTGTACATAAAGATGTATGGAAAGATTTGACACATTAAAGTAAAATTGACAGGAAATGCTGTTAATGTCACACTGATAATGTGTTGATATGTTTATTTATCTTTTAAAAGCAGCATATAACATGAGCTGTGTATGTCCATGAGCTGCTAGCTTCATCCATCTGCATAATGAAAATACATCTCAGTTCCAACTACTAAAAAAGAAATATGACAAGAAATATAGAATCAAAAAACTCAGCATCTCAGCTGTACAGGCAGGTGCCAGTGGACCTCCATTAGTTCTTATTTCAGCTCGACCAGTAGTTGTTTCTGATGCCACTGGCTGGTGGTTCAGTTAGTCAGTTTTGAAGGGTCCTCAAATTAATGATCCAATGTGAAAGTCACTCAACCAGAGGACCCAGCAGCTGCAAAAGTTTGAAATCTTGATTGGCTCAAAACATTTTAGTACGACATTCAGTAAGTGTGTGATTAGTCACTGCTGAGCTCGCCAATCATCAACAGTTCTTTCGATGTCTGATCTTAGGCCTCTCCCTTCTCAAAGCAGTCAGAGGGTTGTGTATTTCCTAGTCTCGTAGAATGACATGCAATGCTACCTCTGGTCTCATGGATGCACTCAAGGAACTCAAGGAAGTGAGTTCAGACATCATTGCATAAACTATTGTAGTAATAATACAGCTTTTTCCTGTTGTATCAAAAGGTAAATTTCAGGGATAAGATGTGATAGAACATGTCTTGCTATCCTGACATTGGCAGAATTATATTGTTAATTTATACTACGAGTTCATATTCAGGTCAGTGACACGCCTTTGGCCAACAGACTTGCTCACAGCATATGCTCATCATCCCTCCTTAGAAATCTGTATGCCTTCTCAGCAATTCTCGCACTAGCTGAAGCTGCATCTCCTTAATCTGAGACGATCTTCAGAGAACTTACTTTCCGCAGGCAATGCCCACTTGATTCAGACGGGAGCAAGAAGGAAGCGAGGGGAGGAAGGGGTTGTGAGTACAATTAAATTATGCCTAATTAGCAGAACAGTTGATACCAAATTGAGTTGAAATGCATTCTCCATAACTTAACTAGATATCAGATGGTGCGGTGCATTGTAATATGAGTTGATGGGTAAAGGTGATAGGAGGCACTTTTGATGGCGGAAGATAAGAGAGTGAGTCCTGAGTTATCTGATCTGTCAGGGTTGGTGCTGTTGTACCTTGGCAGAATTCCCAAATCTGGAATTGCGGAGACACAGGGGAAGGTTGTTGTTGTTATTGTCAGGGGTACCATACCTTGTTGAATCTGTCATGGAGCCAAGATACATCAAAGTACAAGTGCAGAGGTCATTCTGAATGTCATTTTTAATTAGGAAATAAATAGGAAGTGGCATTGCCTGAGGCTGCATTCCGAGCATATCATCTCTATAGGATCGTTTATTGTATGTTGTCGGAATTATTATCCATCAGATGGTCCTACTATGTAGAACTTATAGTCTTTGACTAGGATCACTCCCTGAAGTAAACACTGTCCTTCTCATGAAGTTGTTAGCTAAGTGCGTGCATCGACAGTTGATGATGGACAGCTAAATTGATATAATGGGTCATGCTGGTGTTTCAGTGGTGCATTAAACCTGTGACACTGACAGGAAGCTTTGTTTATCACGAATCCCTCATGCATCTAATGACAATGTTGAAACGCCCTGAAAATAAACCATTGCATTGTTCTTGTGTATGATCCACCACCCTAACAATTGCAGTTTGGTGTGCCTTTTAGAGCGCTACCAACTGTCAACTAATATAAGATTTTATCATGAACCAAACGCTGAGCCAAAATGCTAATGAACTATGGGGAAAACCAATTACTTCTTTACTATTTTCATTGGAAATAAGAGAGTAAGTAGTGGACAGATTCTTCAGAGTTAATGTGCTTTATCTTTTCATCATGTGATCACTTGTGGACACCTCTCAAAAAAAAAATTTAAAAAAAATAGTCCATCATTATAGATTAAGGATCTGCATTCATCCACAATTGGAAAACTTTTAAGTCCACTGCCTTTTTGTCTCAAGAAGTGATAAACAAGTAAGCTCAAAGTAAGATGGCCCTAAATTCAGACTTTACGTTTCTGTTGTCTGATGGATATACAAGACCAAACTGATGGCGTTTTCCCATATTGCACAGCGCCATGTTTCACAGGAAGCAAACTCTCCATACCAACTTTGAAGCAGAGTGGTGAAAGGGTAGAGGTTTGGGCTTGGTTTGAGTTGACCACACAAAGAAATATTCCAGTTTGAATTCAGATGGCAGGCAGCTGCAGGCTCTTGTGAATATGAATGTGCATCCTCTTCTAATTTTTCACATATTTTGTAACAGGATATCCAGTTACAAGAAATCACTTGCTGCTTCGTAGGTCTTAACAGTCTTATTGCATCAGTTGATTATAACAACTATTCTGGGCAGAGGATGATGATGAGTGATAAAAGCAGTCAAAAAAATATTAAAAAGGAGAACATTATTCCCCATAGTAATAGCTTGTGATTATCTTAAAGCTGAGTTCTCCTCTTCTGCTCCTCTCTTCCACCAGATTTCCTTTCTCCTCCTGCATGTCACCTGATTGTCTGACTGGGTTTTCCTGCACCTGATTACCCACACCTGTGACTGATTAGTTCTACTCAGCATAATACCTCCACTCTCTCATCCATCAGTGCCAGAATGTCATGTTTGGTTGCATGAAGTACAGGAGCCCCCCCCCCCATTGCCAGTTTTCTGCTATTGCCTTCTGTGAAACCTGCTTGATTAGATTGCCAGCGCTATTTGACATCTTGTGTAACAAGCCCATTAGTTCACCTCTTTGGATTTGTTTGTCTTGTTGGGACTGATTGCCTGTGGTACAGGCCTCTTCTGCTATGTCCACACTGCCAGGCCAAATCTGATTTTGAGCATATCCAGATTATATCTGGATGGCCAAAACACAGCATGTTTTATTTTATTTTTTCCTTTCCCAAATTTTATTCAGAGAGAGGTGGTTTCAAATATGATTCTAATCGATTTACACAGATGTGCTTGAGGCCTTGAACATACTTCATCAATAACGTATGTGAATGCATCATTGCTGCCACACATACTGTATCTTGTGTTTATTTGGCAAGCTGAGCGTGTTTTTCCAAAAAGTATGCACTTACATTAGATGTGATATTCACTCAAACACTAAAGACAATCATGTAGGTCAGAGCAGCATTTGACTGCAAGGGAGTGGTCATGAAGCTCCATTGCAGTTCCAGCTTACTGTATAAAAAAAAATAAAAAAAAGACTTAAAACTAATTTCTTGTCACCTTATTGTGCATGGTTGTATTTTGGACTCCAGAGCCTGTACTACGAAGCGGGTTTAACTGGCTTATCGGGGCAACTTCGAGAGTAACTTGATCATGTGAGGAGTAACTTCCTGACTAACCTGTACTACGAAAGGTGGATAGGTTTAGATCCAGGTATGCTGCCATGGCAATTTACTCCACATCTCAAACCTGGTCCGAGCAGGTTATGTTCTTGGTTAACTCGAGGTCTCCGCCTAACCACTCCCTTTATCACGATCCAGTCTCTATCTACAAAGTGCTTTTACTCCTAACAGCTGTGTGGCATAATGGTTAAACTAGTGACCACCCATGCAGCAGATTGTGAGTTTGAACGCACCACTTGATATTTCTCTCGATTTTTTTCTTGAATCTTTTTTTTTTTTTTTTTTTCCCCTCACTTCAGCCAGACACTTAAGCTACTGTTTTACATAAATGTATGGTTCATAAAGCTACTTTGTATTTTGGGGTTTTCAGAATATGGTCACCTTAGGTACAGCCTCCACTGAATTATGTTGCATCTACGCATTCTTAATTGAAAGTAGGAAATTCCCCCCCCAACATTTCAGACATCCCACAGCTTAATAATCATCTGTAACACAGATTTAAAGAATGTATTGAGGGAAAAAGGCCCTTACTTACGCATTTACCCGATTAGCAATTCGTTGGCAAAAAACATGCTTTGCTTTATTAGCGGCTGATGTGTTTGATTTCCCTCCATAAAATTAATTTCAATTCCTCTGCATTATGATAATTCATGCTTCATAAGGTGATCGCGCTATCATCAAAAACGGTAACGTGTGCGACAACATGCACTTTTATGTGAACATGCACAAAACTCTGAGTAGGTTAACACAGGTTCAACAAATCAACTTCATAACCACCTTCGTAGTACCGGGATAGCCAGTTTTGTCAAGCCCGGCTTTGTAGGTTAACTCCGGGTTGCATCTGAGTAAGTTAACCCTGCTTCGTAGTACAGGCCCCTGGTCTGCATTCTGCCCCCAACTGGAGGCTTCCAGTATGTACACATTTTCCCTCCTTGTACGAAAGCGAGAAATGTTCACAATGCAGCTCATTGTGTACGCGAACGGGCGTGTTGAGCTTCGGCAAATCCAGACCTAAATCAGAATAGTCTGGTCCCTCAAATAACAAAAAATAGTCTTAAAATAGTTTTTAGTGACATTCACAGTGAAAAAAAACAGCTATGTCTACAAGAGACTGAAGTGGCAGGGGATTTGTCTATTAGCTACCTGACTGCACCATCCGTCCTGCTATTACTGACATACAGGTAAAGAGCTGCTTGAAACAAAGAAGTACATTGAAGCATCTGGTGATTATTTTTTTTCTTTAAAATGTAACCATGTGGGACATTTGTTTGTATACATAAGTTACCATAGTTACCATGCGTATTAAGGTACATCAGCAAGGACATTGACATTGGATCTGATCACTTGACATAAATAATGTAAGTAGTCAGAAAATTTGGATACTGATTTGAGAAAAAAATAAAAGAAATGTTATTTTGAAGTGACAATGATTGCAAACTAAATTATAATGAAAGTTGAAAAGATGTTAATTGGACAGTGTTAACTAGTTTTAATGTGTAAAACTAAAACAAATGTGGAAGTTTATGTTTTATGCTGCTGAACTGTGCTTGTAAAACATTAAGCACAGAAAAACATGCAATATAATTTGACACAAATGTGTCATAGGAATCAGATAAAACCATTGCTGTCAAAGGAGCTGTCAAGCTACTAACTTAAAGGATGTTATTTTGACTTACATGCAAATCAGATGACTTCTTATGACAAATTTGATGCACAAAAACAAACCAAAAAAAGTTTGTTCAATTTGAAGAATCCCCAGACTAAGCATTCATGCACAGGTTTAATTTTTACATGTTCTCTGGAGCTTATTTTTACCAAAGCAAGATAACCAGAGTACCTTGAATACTGAAATAGAAAGTCTCAGTGGACAGAACGTTGAGGTGACACAAAGTTTCAGGTGTAGCATGCTAAAGCAGGCATGTATGTTGGTCTGAACAAAATTCATGCATAACTTTTGTATACACAGCGCGTCATTGCTTTAAAGAGTTTGACATTGAGAGGAGGCAGCTGAAATTCCATTTAGTAAGTACAGGAGCTCTGTGGCTGAAAGCACAAGACTGCAGTAATGAATCATGGGAATACACTCACTCTCAGGTGTAAATTTGAGTTTGACTGCGTGTATGCACATGTATATACATGCAAATGTGAATGTGCTTTCTTTTTTTTTAATATTTATTGCTACATATTGGCTTTGTTCCCTGGAGCAGAATTAAAATATTTTCAGCTGTTTGTAGCTACAAAGAAAAGCCCTCTTGACTGGCATGCTTGGTTTATAGTAAAATGGTTTATGCGCGGGAAGGGATGATGGGGTGCACAGAGGAGCAGCTGACCATAGCGGTTGCTTCTAAAATGCATTTCAGGGCACACTTCGTTAAGATTTAGAAGAATTGTTTGCTTTGTGGGAATGGACAAACAGCACATTGTAGCCACTCCTTAAGCTATTTCCTGAAATAGTTATTACAGATAGTTACTGACACCCACTCTCAAACCTGAAATCATGAACTTTAATTCTGTTTTGAATTTACTCATCAACAGTGGTGCCAAGCTTTAGGAGTTTGAATGTATTCTATAAGCGCAAACACCTCCTCCTCCACTATCATATCCAAGGGCAGATTTCTGGAGTTTTTGCTGTGATCAGGAATGTGCTTTTGGAATAACTCAAGCCCACTTTGGAGCTCAGCTGGACTTTTACCAATACACATAAAGTACGATTGGAAAACATGAATTCTATCACATTGGGCACACTTACAGAAATGTAGTTGTTGATGTTGCATACAAGCTTTAAAGGCTAACCTGAGCGCTTCATTTATGAACGTGTCTGTAAAATATGGATTGCTCCAGCACTCAAGAGGATTTCAGAAAGTGAGAAATATTTTATTTAGACAGTCTGTCTCAGTTTAGATGCATTTCTATGCCATGGCAGACCATTCATTTCAGAGTGCAAGTGCAAATCCATGCAGTCTAATATGAAAAAGGATGATCTGAGCAGCAAACTCACTCTACAATCAATACTGCACGGTAACCTATAACCCCAATTCCAAAAAAAGTTGGGATGTTGTGTAAAATGGAAATAAAAACAGAAGGCAATGATTTACAAATCTCATGAACATGTCAATAACAATAGAAAAGATTTCAAATGTTGAAAGTGCGACAGTTTACAGTTTCATTTAAAATACAAGCTTATAAATGTGAGCCATGAGCAACAAAATGTTGGAACGCTAAATGTCACTGATAAAACAAACAAACAAAAAAGATCTGGAAAAACATCTTCCAACAGAGATCTCATCTTTGAGCTTCTTCCAGTCTCTTACTCCAGAAACACCAGCTCTTCTTTGGATTGAAGCTGATTTCTAATGGACTGCAGCGAAAGCAGGAACATTAAATTACTTCTGGAAACCGTGGCCACTATGTCCTCTGGACTAGAAAGAAAAGGGAATATTGCATTTCTGATATGGGGGTATGAGGGGGAATTTATGCCTATAAAGTGGGCAGCTTGGACATCTAGAAATAAAAGACAAGTGATGAAAAGTATATACAGGTTTAAAAGCAGCATAATGCTCCCATTCAGACAATATCATTTTTAGAGGAGACCTTCTTAAGCAAGATACTGCAAAACTGCATCTTGCATCCATTACAAAACATGGCTTGGTAGTAACTGTGCATTCCATTTGTACTTTGAAAGTCAGAATTTCCTAGTCACATATCTCAAATGGAACACCACCTGAAGTTGGAATTCCAACTTGTAAACTTGGAACACAATCACTGATTTCAGAATGGTACATGCATCAACAAAATAAATGCTCAGCTAATGTTCCTTTTTGAAAGAGGTCTGTCCTATTTTATCCTCATGAAGTCACATACACATAATTGTTCACTTTTCAATCAGTAAATATGTTGCTATGCTGTGTGTAAAAACTACATCAAGCATTGCATGAGTTAATATTGGCTTTACAACTAGAAAAAAGAAAAAAAAAAGCTTATGTTTTTCGTCTTTAGGGTATATATTTGCTTACTTTCAGTATTTTATACTTATTCCTATCTTATGTTTTGAATGAAATTGGCATTTATAAAATTCAAAAATCATTGTATCATTTTTTTTGTCTACATTTTACAGTACCAATTCTTTCGGAATGGGTGTTGTAAAATTCTACTTTTGTCATACATAAACAAGTAGTAGCATGAGAACCGTGAAAGTGCTGCCATTTATATCCACTAGATGGCAGCACCAGTCATGATGCATTGCAGCTTGGGGCTTTTTGCAGAAATGACAATCTCTGGTGAAGAAAACCAGCCAAAACTAATTATAAAGAATGAAGATAATTAATTATACATGATTTCCTACTTTCAAACAACCATTTTGTACCCTTGCACTACTGCAAAGTATACATTTACACAGCTCCAAATAATAGGAGTCGCCCCAATGAGCCAGGTCCTGGTCAAGGTTTCTTCCCAAGAGGGAGTTTTTTCTTGCCACTGTTTTACTTGTCATGTGCTTGGAGGTCATGCTGTTAGTTTCTGTGAAACATTTAGAGACACCTTGTGTCGTAATAGATGCTAAATAGATAAAATTTTAATTTGTCCCTTCATCCTTGATGTGACATGGGTAAAGTGAGCAGAGATGATGGAAGGGATTGACGTGGCGTCAGTAGAAGGACAAGGTATGGAAGACTGTAAACGTGCTGAACCTCGATTGACATTCCAGGCTATGCTCTGGTCATTTCAACCAGGAACAGATCAACACTGACGGCTACATGAGTCTACTTTTCTCGTTGGAATCTACAAACCTGAGAAAAAGACTGAACGGCAACAGATCTGGGAAACCCGAGATAAATGTGTCTTCTGCCACCTGAAGCAACATGCTTTGTGCTTCTTGGGTAGGCCTCTATTGTCCTAACATGAAAATGTTTTGCTCTCTTTCTTTACCGTGTTCTTAGAGGTGTGAACTGCTTTTGATTCACAGAACCATCGGCTGACACCTGCCAAGTCGCTCACAATGACAATACTCCACAGTGCACACACACACGTACACACATGCATCCAACACAATTGTTTCCACATGAAGACACATTGAAATGTTTCCCAAGTTGCTTTTGTCTTTGTCCAAATGTCCAGGAAGCCAGGGACAGAACCCAGCAGATAAAGCACAGACTGTTCATGGATGCTAAATGATACAGGGATGTGACAAAAGGTGTGACAGAGCAGGTTTTTCACTTGGGTGGTTTTGAAAAGACATTTCCTTTTGCTTTGAACAAACAAGCAAATCACGAGGAGAGCCATCATTTATTTGTGTCTCGGGATGACTCAGGAATACATTGTTGCATTGAATGAACCAACAGTTAACAGCTTTTGTATTGGAACTGGTACACTGTGAAGGTCCATTACTGGATTGCAGTCTTTTGATTACATTTTTCTTTTTCATTCATCCAATCTCTTAACAGTGTCAGAAAATCTATGTTTTCTGAGTTTGCAGCTGGCTGAGTTGTTCACACCAGAAATTCTTTACAGCTGCCAGAATAGGTGATAATGTTTTATATCACTCCCTTTGAAAGCTGTGGTTGCCAGTGCTCAGGTTGATAATGTTGACACCTTATTATCTTGGTGAGAAATTCCCATAAACCTGCCAGCTTTAGTATTCGTTTAGAAAACAAGTCCTTGCTCTCCAGCAATGTGATGAAAACTTTGTGTGGTAGATCCTTGGATGTCCTTGGTCAAGTCAGCTGGTGATGAATCATGCATTGGATCAAAGAGGAGCTGCCATCCTTGTGGGGGCAGAACAGTGTCTGCCGTCATTTTCGTTCCACCTGCTGCAGGTCCGCTTCTCTCGGAGGATGTCACCGTTGCAACTGTCCCCTGCCTGCAAGACCAGACTCCACAAAAGTGGGTTTTATTTAGTCCTCTCTAACGACAAGACTCTTCCTCACTCCACTGCCCCAGCAGCTGGTACTTGTTGGCATCCATCTGTTAAGGGTATTGTTTATGTGGTTGGTGATCCAGAACTCATTACCATCCCACCTTCGCCTATACACTATTGTTCTTTCTGTTAATATGGAGACTCTTAGGCATTCTGTCATCAAATGGATTGTGATTTTCAGCAAAAAACTGTTAGAAAAATGCTGAGAAGAAAATGCAGCAGATGTTGAGATCTGTTTAAGGAGGGAACAATTAAAATTCAGAACAAAGAAGCGTGACTTACATTTCTATGTATCCGAAAGTGAAAAGCAGACTTTATAACTTGGAACTTTTATAGTATCAGAAAAGTCCATCCATTATATTTACAGGGCTAAAACTTTAAGTGCTTGAAAACAGATGCACAGTTTCATGAAGTCATGATTGTAGCTTGGCTACGTTTCTTAACTGGACTAATTTATTTGTCTTAACATACATACATACATACATACATACATACATACATACATACATACATACATACATACACAAGAAACTCAAACATACAATGCTAGTCATTTAGCACTGCCAGCCATTCTAATCTTTTTTCTCTTTGATGGAAATAATTACTCTGGTTCATCTGGATTTGATGTTGAATGTGGAAGAAATTGCCTCTGGATACCATTGCAGAGACATGCAACTGGAGAAAAAAAAGAAATCACGTGATATAAGCAAAGTAACCAAAGCAGACACCCAAAACGTGCAGTGGAGTTGGAATCCTGATGAATGACTCTTGTCAGTTTTCCAGTAAAAACGTATTCATCCAAGGCTGTTTTGTTTTTCTTTTGTTTTTCAATTCCACAGTCACCTTGGTGCTTTTGAATAATGGCTCTTGAATGATCCTGTTCGAATCACGACACAAAGTCTATTCCTGCCACATTGGGATTGGTTTGGTACTTTATGTACCAGTAGAAACTGCTTGGAATGGGAGGGATACCAGAGCCATTTAATGAAAGAAACTGTCTTTGAAGTGAGTAGACATGTCTGGCCAGGGCAACTACCATCACTTATGGCATCTCATAATCTAATTAATACCATTATCTACTATGGGAACATAATGAGCATACACTTTAATGATCAACAGTAAACTCGTAACCAGCTTGCAGCCAACAGTGATGATTTGTGATCTTTGTGTTTCTTTCAGTTACTCTGGTCAGTGCAGATAAATAGATATAAATTGTTGTCACCTTAAATACAAGTGTTTCAGGCAGATCATTTTTCATCTTTCAGACATTTTTAACAAACCCCAGTCTAATTAAATAATTTTCCTTTGCTTCCAACTTACATATTGTTTTGCTGTCAGTCAAGTGATCAGTGTGTACAGCTCAATCATAACTCCAGTCTCTTTTGTGTAAATTTTATTCAAATCAAATTTGTGTGTAGGAGAATAGTGTGTGTGTATTTGTGCATTCCAGGCACACATACATCTATTTAACTCCATATTGTTAAAGTTGATGCCTTCCCCGTTCAGGTACATTAGCCTCCACATTCACCTTCTTTGGTCCGTTACTCAGTGATAATTGTCTTGTGAGGCACATGTAACTGTCTGCTGAACAGGCAGAGTGTGACTTTCTATTTCAGGCACGATGCCACCTTCTCAATAGTTGCACATGAGTGCTGCTGCCGCTCCACTGCAGCACCAGAATTCTGTCCCACATCCAGCATTGTTTCATTCGAGAGAGTCTGCAGGCCATGTTTAACCACCCGTGGAAAGATTTTATGCTGCTGTTTGATTTGGAGGACTGTTCTTTTGCAGCTTCTACTCTACAGTTGTTGTTGTTTTTTTGTTTTTTCCCTCTCTATATTTACTTGTGAGCGATGCTGGCTTCGGTCACTACATTCTCCTGTATTTACACAATTCTGGCAAAGTGCATCCATCTTTACAGTTTCATGTGCTTGTTATTAATTCAGAGCCAGTTAATTAAATACTAAGTTGAGTCTTTGACTTGTTTTTGAAAAAGCAATTTAATGGTATAATCCACAGTCAAAGGTAAAAAAAAACAAAACTCTTAGCTAGTGTGGTTATATTTAAGTAAGTACCTGACATTTTATTGTTCTGTGTACATTGGTTCTTTACACAGTTTGACAAATATCTCCAATAGCGAACACTTTGGGCCTAGTCTGAACTATTTATGGCACAGTTATTACACCAGAGTGTGTTACATGGGCACCAAAGTCATAGCTGGGCCTAATTTGCTTTGTATGGGCCAGATGTGGCCCGCAACTCATTAGCCAGACATGTTTATTGAAAGGGTTGTGTGCGCCAGAAATGGCCCAAAGGTCCAAAAAGAATACAAATCTTGGCCAAATGATGGCCAAAAGCTGGGATTCCATTGGTGTAAGTGTGGAGTAAAACCTGGGCTTGGACTGTAACAAGGCTGACCTCCTCCAGGACATTTTGAGATGTTGTCTTTATTTCCAGTAATGGAGCCGGTGGGATGTACTGACACAGCAAACACTGTTGGCAGTAGATGACTATTTTCGATGTTTGCTAACCACCAATAAATAAAGGAAGAAAAGGCAAATATAAAGAAAAAAAGCAGGCTAAAATTACAAGATCAATATTTAATGAGCTGAGATGGTCACTGCATTTCTGGTTGCTGAATAGACTGTGATTGGGGCAATGAATAAAAAGACCCAAAACCTCACCAACTGAAAGACAAAAAGAAAACTGGAGATGTGAGCCATTCAGTCTTTGATATATGTGACAGTCTCATTCATGTGTCAAACAGAAGTTGATACTTCTCTTCCCTCATTCCTGTCACGCTGTGATGTTGATGTTGTTTCTTTGGTTCAGAATTTGTGAAGACAGCCCTGTTTTGCTTAAGAAATTAAAATCAGATTTCACATTCATGCACTGACAAGAAATAATCAAGTCTTCAGCTTACAGGAAATTAAAGTTTATTGGCCCAGCGACCTCATCTTACTCTCATCACCAGGATCAACACTGTTCATGTCAGATTAATTCAATTTACTTTTAATTGGCTTAATAGAGAGTCTTTAACTTTAGATCTATTGTGCTCCATAACTTCGGATCGATTAACAGTCAAGCATAAATCTAAAGTCATAACTTTGCGTTTGGTGCTTGATCGCTCCATAATCTCAGACAAACATGCTACTCAAGTGATGATCAGATTTTGCTAACATTTGTGCTAGCTTGCTAACTTATCCATGGCAAAGGCTGTGTTGCTGCAAAATGATTGTGACTGAATAACTTTAGAAAATATTAGTGACCTGTCCAGGGTGTACCCCTGCCTTTTCCCCAAAGACAGCTGGGATCAATTATTCTATAAAATTGTTTATTTAATCAACGTTAGTAATTAATATGTAATTAGTTGCACGGTTATTCTTCTAGAGTAGAGCTTCTTACATCCATCTCCTGTAAAACACCAAAATAAGATGAAAAAAGCTGCCATACTGTCACTTGCATGTTATTTTCTGACTTCCATGGTAACATTATTATTGTTGTAGTCATGTTTGTCTTCCACAATTATGAAAGTGTAATGTATTTGAGCTGATATATTAAAATGTCACTTTTCTTATTCTAGCTTGTTTAACCTGTGCAGTAGGTGCTTGTGACTTCAGTACAGATAATGCAGCTCATATATTTGATCATTTACAATTGCAAAGGGTTAAATATGAACCTGTAAGTACAGCCTACTAGATACCTGCTCTTTATATAGTACACAATTGCAGCCCCAATACAATAGTTTAAGCATTTTACAAATTATTACTTGCATATAAAATATGAATGTATAGCATCTGTATCTTTTTCCTACTTGGGCCAACTTCGGAGTCTGGATACACATCAGACACACCAGGGGTCACATTTGCTAACATGGCGTATGTACAAAACCGGGCTTGAAACCTGCGTACGCCGATTTTTACACAAAGTTTGTGATTTACAAAAAACAAACTTGACGTGAGAATGTGCGGTCCGTCCCGCAAACTCTGATCCAAGCGTACGCTGGTTTTGGAGACTGGGGAAACTGGCGACGCAGATGGTGAGGTGGGGAACTGAAGCCAGACTGCATCATGACTCCTCTCAGACATTTAATCGCATTCCACGTCAAACTGTAATCATAGATCGACTTAAGCATCAGCAGTAAAAAACACAGTGTTAATTATGCTAGCACTGGTGAGCAATAAGGACCTTTCAAATAAATAAAAATAAGATCTATAAACCAACAAAAACACCAAACGTCTGCACAACATTTCATCAAAGTTTTGTCTCCTGTCACATTCCTCTCCCTGGTGTTCACCAAGGTGGTGTGTGCAACAGATTAACACATAGATTGGCTCACACCTTGCTACAATCAGACTAATTGCTGTAAACATTTAAATACTGTGGTGACCCACACCACCATAGATGCACTGGTACTGCTGAAAGACCTGGCAAATGGGAGAATTAGGAGAGAACGTGTCTTCAGAGATCACCAGGATTACCTGGCACATGATGACAACTGGCTAATATGCCGATTCAGGCTCCCTGGAACTTTACTCTTGGATCTATTTGCTGAACTGAGTCCAGTACTGGAGATACTGACCGGCCGGAACCACGACACCCCTGTTCAAATACAGGTGTGAACAACTCTGGGGGTCCTGGGAAATTAACAGACACGTCCTGGATGACGTTAACATGACCAGTCCAGACAGATTTCCTTCACTGGGAGAACAGGCCAACATTAAAAGGCAGTTTGCAGCAATGCCTGGTTAGATCCTACTATATTTTATAAATGAGATCCCTGACGTCTCAGGAGGAATTTCACCACAGAGCACAGCTACGAATGTCATGCGACGTTTAAAATTCATTAACAAGTTATTTTTTAATGCGTTTGACACATCAGACATAACGCCACACAAATTACTCAATACTGTTCTAATTTCTTTCAATTCATCAGTTGTTTCTCTCTGATTTTGCAGAACAGCATTCCTCAGCAGCCGTCCTCCCACAGACGCCTCATGCGCTTGGAGCGTGGTCGCGTGGTCTCCATGGTTACCACTGTTGACCAATAACATTGAACGGCTGCCTCATTTAAATACGTATTGACATTCACTAGTTGCTTTGCATCGACCATTTATGGTTGAATATGGGTGTGTAGAGGGCAGGACAGGAGGCGGAGCCTTGTCTGCAAACGTTGAAGTGCAGCTGTGGTTTATCAAGTAGAAATTGCTTGCTGGTGTGCGTACGCAGGGTTTTGTAAATCGGGATTTTTTTTGGCATATGCCATTTTTGGCTTTTGGTCATACGCACATTTTTAGTATAGATCCTACGCAATGTTTAGTAAATGAGACCCCTGGACTCAATATATTCTGGCAGACTCCAAAGGAAGGCCAGTCCTATTGCTGCCTGACCCCACCCATCCAGGATATGAATTGCATGTACCGCTGCCGTCCAGGAAAAGTTACAGGTTCATAAACACCAGAACCACCAAGCTGAGAGACAGCTTCACCCCAAGAGCTGTGAAAGGCATCCATCCACCCTCCTCCCCCGTGTTCCCCCTGCTGACTCACTCTCAGACTCCTGGTCCCTTTGCACTCACACACCCCATCCCCCCACTCCCCTGCAGACTCTCAAACACACACCCACTCGCTGCATCTCCAAGGCTGCTAAAGACTCACGGACCACGTGCACTTTATACCGTTTCTGTAAACGTTCATGCTGCCCTGTCAATCAGTGCAATAATTCTCACATCCTTAACCATTTCAGGGCAATACTACAAGTGAAATACTACAAGTGAAATACTACAAGTGAAATACTAAAATTCTTTGTAATCTGTACTTATATTTTTGCATTTATATTTACATACATATATATCTTGTACTTTTTTTTTATTTTGAGCATATTTAAAAGAAAAACAAACAAAAACAATACAATGACAAAAAAAGAAAAGACACTCAAAAATGCCTTATTACTTATTATATTTTTTCATTTTTTTATTTCATTTTTTCTGACTTTATTTGTTTTCTAGAGTAGATCATTCTATATATATTGTTTTTTTCTTTTAAGATTTTGTGGCTGTAGTTTAGACAAGAAACTGGGTCAGAGAGAGTGGAGGAGACAAGCAGCAAAGTTTTGCTGAGGACTGTAGCCTCTGCATATGGGCCACCTGCTCCACCACTGAGCAATCCAGCGACTCATTCTATGTCATTTCACTCAAAAAGTCTTCTTTCAGCTTTCCTTAATGGGTTGCCACAGCAAAACACGTTTCCATCCTATCCTGTCCTCTGCAACTTCCTCTGTCACACCAGACAACTGCATATCACCACAGCCAAAAACATGTGCTTGTCTACCTCGCAGCTTCATCTCCAGCATCTTTCCACCAATTTCTTCACTATCCCTCATTATATTTTACAAAAAAATCTTTACCATTATATCAAATGTATTTATTTTCATCGAAAGATCAACTGAAATCCAGACAAAAAGGATCGTTACTAAAACTTCCCACATCTTATCCGGTCTGACTTTGTTCTTAAAGTGTTCAACAACCCAGATTCTCTACTTGCTACGATAAGCAGAACATTTGGGCAGAGCAGACAAAAGCAATCACAGCCTGGTGACCAGGCTTGACTGACAGCTCCAGCACAGCTGACAAAAGCATTTTGCCTCCAGAGGCTTCTGAGCCCTTTAGCATGTGCTGCCAGGCATTGAGGACGCCTGCCCGCGTCTCTCTCGGCTGGATGGCTACTTGATGGGAGACTGCTGCTTTAGATGCAGCAAATGTGTCTCACCTCATTCGCATCTCCCTGCTGACAAAAGCTGCTGCCACGCTCGGTTTCATCTTTCTGATGGCCTTCGGTCACTAAATATACTGCAGCTCTTCCTTCAAAGGACTGAGCTGGATCTGTTGAAATGTACAAGTTTAGCAAACATCAAACCAAGAACTAAGGGACAGTGGTGTATGTTTGCCTGGAGACCACGACTCTATAAATCTCTCATCAGGGCATGTGTCACCTGCAGGTTTCATTCATATCAATTTTACACACTGACTGGGCAAATTTATCCTCCTCACAGAGCAGCAGTGTATACATGCATACAGATCTCATGCACACTGCATTTTAAGGTCTCAGGAGTTGAGCCAGAAAAAGACTGCAAAACCATTTACAGCCTTACCTGTCACCGAGGCAGTCAGGAAAAAAAAAAAAAAGATGATGCCATTAAAATGGAAGCATACCAACACACACTACAGAAATGAAAAGAACGTGATGATGAAACAAGGCACCATCCTAAGGAAATAATTTTTCCAAAATCTCTATATGCAAAACCGGATTAAAAAGAAAAGTTGATTTTCTTTCTCTGTGTATTTTAAGAGGCAACTTCTTTGAACAAACAAACAAAACATCCATCTGGTTATCATATTCCTCTTTTGCTGCTGCCATTACAATGTTACAATAATGAGGACAATGCTGAGCAATACAGACAAAAGTTGATATTTCTATATTTATTTTAGAAGAGAAGAAAAGGGGAAAAAGTGCATTTCAACATCATGATATACTTCAATTACCTACCAGCCAGGCCTAGAAGCATAAGACAATAACAGATTTTTTTATGAAGTTACTTTCATATACTATTTCAATGGATTTGAAATAAAACAATAATATTGTTAAAAGTGTAATAGTCGGGGCTTTGCAAAAATATGGCACTGACCATTTAGGAATTGCAGTCTTTTTAAGCAAAAGACTCAGAAGTATTTGGCTATTTGAATGGAAATTGATGAGTTGCACTTTGGCAGCAGTTAAAGGGCTACCACCATGAATATTCTGGCTTAGGTAGGGCTAGCATCATCCAAATCTGCAATCAAGAAATATTAAAAATACAGAGCTTTAAAACAAGATGCAAACCACTGATAACATTAAATAGCAAGAAAGTCCTCTTAGATGTTGTGAGAAAGCATCTACAAAGCCTCCCGTGTTCTGGAAACAAATTCTTTGCATGGCTGAAACTGAGATCATATCAGAATGATGGAAAGAGAAAAGTATGAGATGAAAACAGCTCATGATCCACAGCATAGCACATCATGTGTCAAAAAGAGGGCTTTAAGTTCTTAAATGACACATGTCATATAATCACGAAACATCTTAAATTAAAGTTGAAAGTCTATAATATCTTGTTTTATTTCAAATCCATTGTGGTGATGCAGAAAGCAGAATTAAAAAAACAAACAAACTGTCAAGTCATTTTTGTACAAATAACTTATGGACCCAATTGTATCACCATCAAAAATATATCATTACATCTTACAATACCAGTATACCATCCAGCCTGACACGAGAATGCTATTAAACACCTTAAAAAGAGTGGAATCAGATCTGATCTGTCCAGCGTTTGTCTGCTTAGCATGCTGCCTGTCTTCTCTATCCCTTCAGAACTCATTACTTTAAAGGCCTAAAATGACCATCTATCTAGGATACCATGTTCCCTTGGGTTTCTAATGACTGTACTTTCAGAAGGGCTGACTGGTGGTTTTAAGATTGTATTTTCAATACAGCTGTATTTGGGATGGAAATAACAGCGGTGCTCTTGGAGCAAGACAGACCACAGCTATCAACAGTGCACCACGTAATGGTATTTATAATGAAAATGATACAGGACACCATCCTGTCCTCTCTTTGAATCACCACATTAATGTGGTAAACTGCAGGATCGGATGATCCTACGAGCTTAGCTGTCAGGGCCACTGGCCCTCAGTAGGGGTCTCCTGATGCAAACTGGTCCTGGGAGACAGGCCAGGTTAACAGTGATTTACTGCAGACATATGAACAATATAAAGCAAAGGCAGTGTCCCTTGCCCAGACATGTGTTATCAGTGTCCCACACTTGAGCCAGCCCTGGGGGATGGGTTTGTTTGTGAACATTAGGAGTCATGGGCCCAGGCATTCTCTCCTATTTTCACTTCTTCCACACACAGACATAACTTAACGTGTGTTACAGCTTGACAACCTGTTTACTGGTCACACTGGTAACACCGTAGGGTGCTTATAAATGTACCAAGTCTGTGCATAAAAGTAGGCCTGAGAAACCATACAAAGCGTATGTTTCATGTATGGAGCATGGTCCTGATTGTATTAAATCAGAAAATCAGGAGAAATAACTGATGGTCTGAGAGGGAAATAAAATAAAGAAGTTCCCCAGGACAATTGTGAGGGTTGGCAAGAATGTTGGGTTTTAGTCTTCCATTTTCCACAGCAGATGTGAGGGTAGCTTTCCTGTGCCTCGTTTATGGCCCATTTTGCATAATGTGCCTTACTTATAAAGTTCCACTAAATTAAAACCATTTTCTCCCGCATCTATCATAGAACAGAATCTACGCCAGGCAGACCCAGTACGATACTCTGGTGAAAAAAATCACTACCTGGGATTATGCAAGAAAATTGTTCAGAGCCTCCACATGTAAAAAAGTACAACAGGGAATAAAATGTCTCTGGTGGAAACAGTTTAATTAACCCTAACTTATCAGATTGGATCATCTAAAAAGAGCTACAGCTGTCCAGGGAACAGAGACTGGACTGGTCTGATTAGTGCAGATTCACCCTGCTTCAGAGTGATGGTTGAATCAGAGCAGTAAATAAGGTGGTACACCCATCATGCTTTGTACTGTGGAAGCCCAAGGGGGCAGTCCTCTGATCTGGGGTTGCTCCAGTTGGTCACATCGAGGTTTAAGAACAATACGGGTCCATAAAATAACATCAGCTGACAACCTAGGGATCAAGTTGTCCTATCAATTGGTTTTTCTTCTCTGTGGCAAGGGAATACTCAAAAGTCAAAATTTACAAGGCTGAAATTGACAAAAAAAAAAAGAAAAAAGAAAGAAAGAAAATTGCTCAACAAGCATGTGGCATAATCTGTGTGGGATGTGCTGAAGGAGGCTTTACACAGCAGTCCAAGTACCCCATCATCGTTATGAGATCTTGGCACCGTCATCAAGCAGAAGCTCTACAACAATATGAATCTTGCCTTTCCATGTTTGGTCAACAGTTTAGTAATAAGCAAACATCACCATTTACATTTTTGAGCATTTTTACTGCCTGCATGGCTGTCTGTCTGCTTTTTACTTGATTTGTCTCAGTCTCAAAGGGACAGATCGAGAATGCAGACGAGACAATTGCTGTTGCATCGCTTCAGCTGACAGACTCCCACAATGTATAATAATTATTCAGTCATTACTTAATGAGTACATTATGGAAAATAAGAAAATAAAATAAAAACTAAAGCTGAAGTATGTGTCTTGATAAATAACATTCAGTGGGAAAAACAAAGCTCAACCAAAGAAAATAGAAAAAGCGCTTTTAGTGTTTCCATACCGTTGTAGTTCTTCTGCTTATAGTTTTCTGCATATTACAAAGACTAGCAGAATACTAACACCCCTTCAATAAAGAATCAATGTGCTTAAAAAAAGAAAAAAACTCATACAAATGCACATTTTACATTATACAAGAAAGTGGGCGAAATAGTTTTGTCAGATTTATTTTCATATCCTTTTCTTCTTCCTGTGTGAGCTGACGCTTCCTGATTATAAAGCAATATATCTGCAGGTTTTATTTAAGGGTCCTTCACATGCCTGCAGACACTTGCAAGGATCTCTGGAAGAACAAGAGCTCCGAGCCACGATTTTAGGGGAGAAAAAGATTGGGCTGCATTGCAGAAAAAGGTTAAAGATAGTGCAAGCGTGCACAGCGCTTTTGATGTTAAGTTCAAAGTTTCCTGTTTTAAAATCCACGTTGCCATAAAAACAGCCCTCATTTCACTCACACACACAAACACACAATTTCCATTGAGCTTTCTTTCTTCTTATTGAACTTTATACATTGATTCACTGATTCATGGGCAGGTTTGTGCTTCAGTATCAAAGCAAAGGCCTACAGCCCAGTGTGACTGATCAAAGCAGACAAAATTGATCATTAGAGACTAAAACATTCTCTCTGCCCTCAGGTGCACCTACCTGATATGTGTTGTCAAAGCTGTCATACATGAACCGTGTGATCAGAGATGTCTTTCCAACTGCAAGACAAGAAAAAAAAACAAAAAAAAGACAGATTTTATGAAATGATGGACAAGAAACTCCACCTTCCTGCTTTCAGACACCCAAACCTCAAGGTGAAACATGGGATTATTGTTTGTGGCACGGCCGTCACTGCTGCTCAGGAAGCTCATTAGATTGTGGAGGTGACTGAAGAGGTCAGCAGTGGTATCGGGGTCCAGATGTAATCACAATGCAGCTGTTACTGCAAACATTCTGTATTTTAAAAACATGTACATTTTCCATAAACAGAGTACTTATAACAAAACAGGGAGATGACATTCAAGGGAGGAAGGTGATTAGTCCCGTGGCTGATTTAATGAACTCAACTTAAAAAGTTTTTGTCCCAAAACCTTCATGTAGCAGCAGAGCAGATTGAGTGTCCTCTTTATCTCCAGAAGAAAACACCTGAAATTCAACAATTAAGTGTATTTGGTCATCTGTACAACCCCCTGTACAAGCAGCAATAATTTCCTGGTGTGTAGCAGCAATTCCACTTTTGTCATTTGCAAATATATCAACATTTTGTTCCTGAAATAAAAGATTGACTATAACCAAATCATTCACATATGCAAGGACAGGTTCACTCCACAAACAATCGGTCTCATATTCACTATTTACCTAATGGGTGCTCAGCTGCAATTGTTTACAGAAACTGATTTTATCAGGCGGATTAATTACATATCTCTGTGCCTTCAAATGGTTTCTTAGCTGCAAGGTACAAACTGATGTGCAGCTACTGATTACCCTACACATCTCATTCTAGTTTATCAACATCTAACTTGGCTCTAAAGATGTCCTGCTTTAGTCATTTAACAACTGATTTAAGAGCTAAGTGATTATTTATTGGTGACAAGATTTTCATCAGGACTAGTGAAATTTATTTTTTTGTATATGGAGCTATCCAAAAATAACATAAAATATCTAAACAGTATAAAGGATGGCATCTTTGGCTTTGGCGCTTTTCTAAAATCCCAAAAATCTTCCAACAAGTTAAGCAGTTTACTGCAAACTAATTACTTATTTGGCTTGTATGGCACTGATGACTGGATCCTGTAAAATCTGCCCTCAGCAACACACAGAAATCCATAAAAAGCCATAAAACAAACAGGGAAACATAAACACAGCTGACAGGATTTTAAAAAAGAAAAGAAAAAAAGTTAAAAGGCGAACAACTCATCAGTTTGTTAGCTGACGTAGAAGAAACTGTAGGGATCAAAGCAGGACCTGCACCCCACTCAGGTGAAATGATGAGATAAAAAAAAAGAGCATTTCATTGTCTGAAGCTCTCAAATCCTGCATTTAAGTAGTTCTGCAAAGACACGCTAGACAAAAGTACACCACAGTCATGTCAGACACTGATCCGTGGTTTTGAGCCTTTAGTTGCAACTCCAGCTGTCATGCTGCAAGTTAAGGCTTTGTAAAACTATTTCACTGGAAACATGTAAAGAGGGTTTCATCAGGTCTCCTTTGCTAAATGTTACATTTTTGAGTTCCAGCAGTGATTCAGGTTTAAATCTACTTTACAACAATGAAATGTTTTCTATCATTCATATTTTATGCATATTGTTGTATTACACTTCCAGCTCTGTGGAAATGTGCTCACGATTGACACACCAAAGTCCATCTTTTATTCCTAACAGCCATGTCTCATTGTTTTTATAGAACTCAGATGTTATTAGACTCACTAATAACCTGTAAATCCAGGTTAATAACACCTCTGCTGTGTATCCTGTGATAACGGCATTTAATTTGAGTGCACACAGAGGGAAACTGGCGAACAACATACAACCCCTCACTGGGCTGGATTATCTTATTAGAGGGGAGGGGGACCTGAAACACCAAGCTGGTGTTTTAGGATTTACGATCTCTGGAGGCTAGTTTGGAAAAGCTCTGTTAAGACAGTATGACCACATGAAACCCCTTTATTTGTTAACACTTCACTTCCTCTCAGTTTCAGTCCTCGATCAAAACTAAAGTTCTTTTTATATACAGTCTCACATTAATGTCCTAATTAAAAATGCAGCAAGCACGTCGGCTCAATCCTGAAACCATATTTATCTCTCTGTGAATATATCAAGCAAATATGCCAAACATCTTTTGGTTCCATCTGCTAAGAGCTGAGAATTGCTTGTATTTAGTTGAAACAAAGCAATGTTCATTTATATACGTCATATCTTAGAGAGGGTTTTTTCATCATTAAAATCATAATCAACTGAAATGATCATCTGCAACAAATGGCAATAACATTGCCTTCACAGTGATTTTAATTATCATTTTTCAGACCTAATATTCATCAGGCCTAGCATGCTTACACATCAGAGGCCACGAGAGAGCGGAACATTAGGACGTAGAGTTTGAGCTGACATCATCACTGCAGATTCATGGTGCTCCAGTACTTAGCAACATGAGACAGCAGCATCTGTGCCTTCCTGTCACTGCTGATTTTTTTTCTTCTTCTAGTGCCAGTATCTAGGAAACTGGAACATGATCAAAATCTGAAAACACTAAAATTCCTTCACCAGAGAGGGAAGATTTACCTCAGCACACTTATTTAATTTTCCAAGCATACGACAATATAATGAAAGTTATAGTTTGAATTATGTACAGAAACAAGGATGGCAGCCGAAACTAGACTACTCTGCTAAAAATAAAAGGTTATGCCGGGAGGACTGAGTGGATTTCAAAGGATCATAAGGAGATTCAAATACTTAGTAATTTTAGTCAGACAAAAGAGAAATCCATAGCAGCAACCGAGATTACGCAGCTTTAACTTGTTTTTATTCAGGCTGTAATGGAGTTATGCTATCACAAGGGGAACTGGACTGAAGTAGCTTTTTAAATTTCAAATTAAAGGACATCATGGAACAAGTAAAAGTTCATCCATAACCCGTGTGACTGTTTTCAATTTGACCCGCAACGACAGGTGTCCAGTAAACCAGAGAAGAGGATGCATCATGTGCACGGCAACAACCCATCATATCTGTGCTGAGTTTTTAATCGAGCCAGAAAGGAGCTGTGTTTAGTAGCTTCTCAAATGAGTTTAAGGTTAAATGCTTTGCTGACTCAGCATCTGAAGATCAATTACCCAGATACCTTTCCCCTTTCACCGATATTATGTGCTGTAAATGAGGAAGCTAAGAAATGTTAACAGACACTGATTAAAATCTTGTGTATTCAGTCTTTTCAGAGTGGTGAAACAATCACGCTGCAGTTTCAAATTCTTATTTGATTTACCCCAAGTTCTTTTAGCCTAATAGCATGAGAAAACTGTATATGGTTCAACTTGCCTAACAACATTCTGTACAGGACAGTTTATGGCATGATCTGGTTCTTATTGATGCCTATAGTGATAGTGAGGTCTTTTTTAAGAGATTTTTAATTGAAATAATCTTTCTGTGGGTCGAAAGATGCAGATTGTGGTGACTTTAAGAGAGTTGTTCTTCAGCTGTATAGCAACATTAGGGGTTAGAGAGTACAACTTCTCCTGGTTACATAAGCCTTTTAAATGTTTAAAGGGTTGAGCGGCACTGAGAGGGACCTTGATGACATCATGTTCAATTTAAACCAACAGCTAGAAGATGTCCAAATGTTGACAGAGAAATAGGCGATAGCGTTATGTATTCCTAATTGTATCTGTTGAGGGGAGACCTCTTGTTTGTGTTTTACTGGAAAGTCAATACATCATAGACCAGAAATCAACGCTTTATTGCTCATATGCAGACTTGTTAAAAAAAAGAAAAAAAGACAGCAAATGTTTTTTTTTCCTTTTTCTCCACATTCTTTTTTCCTGTTGTTTAAAGTACTTTTACAAGTGTCAGAACATGTTCATCATGTTGCCTCGGGGAGTAGTAAAATCCTCCCAAATAGTCACATTTGAGCTGCATAATTGTCACCTCACAATGTGCCAGTTTTACCAGTTAAAATTGTGACTTTTATTAAAAATGAACTATATGAGCCTTCACAATTCTAAACTCCACTCTGCCTCTACGTACATCTCAAAATCACAAGACTTCAACAAGTGACGCATTTTCACTAATCCTGCAACAAAACCACACCGCTAATAACTTCATAATTAATAATAATAAACAGCAACATACCAGATTCCTGCATAGCAGGTTTCCAGTTACAGCCTTGGTTTTAATAAACACTCGACGTGATGTGATGCTTCAAAGACTCTGCCGAATACGTTAGCAACACAGGAGCCAATTAGCAGATAAAACTGGGAACACCCTGTCCGTACATCACCAGGACTCTGCTGAGATCAGTCTGCAGACATCTCATCAAGAGGTCTCAGAGCTTCACATACAAATATATAACACATCAAATGTACTATGTTACTTCTCTAATTATTTGTGATGAATTAGAACATGCCTTAATCCCTTCAAGTGGAAAAAATACCCCAAAACAACCTGTAATCAGCTGACAAGTCACCAAATATGTTTATTTTGTCAATAAATGCATTATAATTCATATGGACCAGACCAAACACAGTTTCAGCTCAATTCAGTTTTCCAATGACAATCACAAGAAAAGTAATAGAACATATTTTAATGCAGTCCTTATAAAAGCAGAACAATTCCATCCAACTATATTCTAATTATGTACAATTAGATGTAACCCTGTTATAATGAAATTCATTCCAGGTCAATCCAATTCAAATAGTTCAATTTAATTTTTTTTTTTTTTTAATTAAATGAATAAAGCAATAGACGGCATCCAGCCTTCAATTCAATCCTGAGTTCCAACGTGACGACGGAGAAAAACAGCTCCCTACTAACTGGAAGAAATCTCCAGCAGAATCAGACTCATGAAGGGCAACCATCTGCTTCAACCAGTTGGGGTTGATGGCAGGTAGAAGACAGACCCTGCAGCATTTATACCCATATACCGCCTTATGTGATCACAAAAGACATTTGTTGTGTCTCACTCAAACAATTCTGGCTTCTTCCTGGAGTTTAATAAGACATGGCAAAAACAAACCATATAATATTTTCAACTTTTGCTGCCATTTCTAGTTAGACAATGTTTCTAATCTTATCTTGTGATACTGGTATCCCCTCATCCTCAGCATTAAAATTAAAGCTTCAGTTCGTATTACTGGAGATGTGGAGACTGTGTCAATATTTTTCATTGACTTTTGAGATACTTTAGATTACTCCCTCCCCCTCCCCCCTTTCCTTAAACATACCAAATGAAAGATCCTGCAAGTGTTTTAATATAACAGAATTTCTCAGAAAAATTGACATTGCAGCTTGGTTCCATGAAACAAAAATGAAATAAAATGAGTAAAAGAGCCATGAACAACACTGTGAGCACTACAGGCTTTATGACACCTCACCACAAAACCCTGACGTTGCAATAAACAGACCCACATATGAAAGGAAAAGGGGAAAAAGTTAACGGCAGTTTTACATAACGTCTACGGCCCACAACAGTGTGTTACTGAATCATAGTGGTTACTGGTTCCTGTAAGAAAGAGCGACGATCAAAGAGCCTTAATATTTCCTCACCTGTCTAAATGCCGCTCACTGAGTCCTGCTGTCAAAACTCCTTCACAATCTGCTCTACGTTTATCATGTTCTTCCTCTAATGTTGTCACACACACTCAGCCTCTCGGCCTCATTGTAACGGAGGACTCAGCGTCCAACTTAACTTCTACACTAGAGTTGTGTTTTTTTGACTGAATGCAGCTCACGGTCGCGTCATGAATTACTGACGCGTGCAGTGGAAGGTTCACAGGAATCATCACTGTATGGGCTGCAATTATACGATGCTTTTTTTTAGTCTCATGATGCAAAGCACAATAACACAATAACAGTCTTTTTCATACAGTCTTCAAAGTACAACGTCACACCACCCCAGTTTTGAATGATCATGTTGATACAGAAATGTCTTGGGGGAAGACAAGTACGAGCATAATAAACTTCAAACGATCACATTTTTCCTTGCTTTAAAGCTGATTAATGTACTGACTTGTCCATTAAGCCCTGAAGCTGTATTCAGGTAGCCAGGTAAAACCACTGCTGGTCACTTGGCAGACAGAGTTATGGAATAGCCTTAAGAACCTGGCAGCCAATCAGAGCACAACAGAGCCTTCGGTACGGACCAAGCTCCCACTCACAAAGAGATGGATAAAAATAACGGTGCATTTCATTCTTAGCATGACAACAAGAGGAGAGGTAGCTCACTGGAGACAGGATGGTATCTAGTATTTAACAATGAATGAAGGAACACAGGAAAAAAAAAAAAGGTTTTAGGAGTAATTCACAGGGCAAGATGAGCACGAAGATGTGTTCAACAGAGAAAACAGTGGGAGAGATAATGACTGCAGGGACGTTTTAGCACCAAGACATCATTACTTCTTTTGAATAAACCCTTGAGACTTCTAATGGCACAGCAAACTGCAGGACACTTCATCACACAAGTGAAATTATTATCAAAGCAAACAAATGCCTCCCATGGTCCATTGCATGCGCTGAATTCAACCATCCTATGTAGAGCACCTTTGCTTCTTAAGCTTCACAACATTGAGAGCAACGGTAATGCTGGATGTAAAATGGCTCGATCTAACTATGCCCTTTTCTTACTTGATTGTGTTTAAATTAGCTCATCTTAAATTTAACGCTAAAGAATACTTTCAGAGGTTAGTATTAGGAACACTGATGCAATACAGAAAAAATACCGAAGCAACAAAGAATGAGTTTTAATTTTATCTCAAGTGTGTGATTTCTGTTTAGACAGGAACTCAAAAGGGGTTTGTTTGTTTTTTTTGTTAAAAAACAAAACAAAACAAATAAAAACTAGTACACCAATGTACAAAACCTCAGCTCAGCTGGCAATATGCAGCTGTAGAGTCTATATCAGCAGCTATGTGTCAAAAAATGACACCAAACAGGTTCCCAGTACACAGAAAACTGGCACAAAGGAGCCTCTGACCAAACATCAGCATGAAGAGCTGGGAATAAGAATGAGTGGCTTAATCATGGGATCCAATATTAATGCTAATCCCTGGTGAAAAGCACAAAAGCTGACCTCTGGTATACCAGGCTCAGAGGTTTTTGCCAGGTTCACAGTGGGAGCCCACTACAAGTTGAAATTCATAATATGACAGCAGTTAAGTAAAGCGGTTGGTTAAAAAAAAAAAGAAAAGTCCAATTAAACTTGTCCTGCGTAAAAGCCTAACAGCTGTTTCACATCACCTTTTTGCCCCACTCAGCACATGCGTCATACGTGCACAACCTTGAATTTTTATTTTATTTTATTCATTTATTGATTCATTTTTCTTCAAGACTAGTCGAGACTTACAGGTTTTTGGTTTTTTCTTATTCCCATGAATAATTACACAGTGACGATGCAGTGGGCAATTAATCAAAACAGACATTTACAATTTATAATCCAAGTAATCTTGCCCATGTCAATTATTTCAAGTGAAAAATCCAATAAATGACCATAAACAGTTCATCTGCAAGGGTTTCTTTTCACTTATTTGAAAATTACGAAAGTAGTTGACCTTTCATTAGAAAAATATCCAATTTTAATAGCTCATCATATTCACAGCAACACCTTGTCAGTGATCTATTAGGGCTGAATAAATAAAAAAAATGCCCTTTAATTATAATTGACGTAACATTTTAAATTAATCATGATATTGATCTAAAAACATATCATCCAGCCCTGCAGAGTGGGCAGCACATGTTTTTGAGGTTTTCACAGTCTGTTATGCAAACACTTTTAATGGCAACTTAATGCTTTTACTCAAAGACTTATTTAAATGCTGATACAAAGGCTGGACCGAACGGCACTAACGGGCTTAGAAAGAATTTCACATTCTACATACATATTTCTGTTCCTGTTTTAAATACATTTCATGGACTCCTGTAATGAATTTGACAAAAAAAAAAAAAAAAAGGCCCACATGTCGACCAATCAGAATCAAACAACAACCAAAATGTCTTAATGAGATTTGCAGTTAGAACACAAAATTGCAATAAAATCAAGAATCTGTGCAGTATTGATTGATTTTACATTATATGCCTCATGAACTCCATGAGAAGGAAAAACATGCAATATGAATAGGACACATCCATTTACCAATACCTCTGAATAATGCATTAACATGCTTTCAAACGACTTCCAACAAAGACTGAATGTCTTGTGCACACATCAGGCACTCAGGAAGAAGCTTTAATGCAGCCTCATGAGGCACTTGACTTTACTAAAAGCAGCATCAACAGACAAAGAAATAAACGGCAAGAACACAACAACATATTGTCCAAGTCATGAGATATATTGGATCTGTGACCGTTTTGAGAAGGAAGACAGAACTCATGAGTCTGCTGTTTCAGGTCAGAGGGCTGAAGAGACACCAATGTGACATTTTAATGTATAAATTTGATTTAATTCTCACAAAGCAAGGGCAGCTGATGGTGGAGTCATAAAAACAGCAACCTCTTAGAAAAAAAACAGGCCACTTATTATTTAATTTCCAGCCTTCACATATTTATCATTTCTTCTGCTTACGATTATTAGATACTTTGATACATCCGTCCATTCATTCATTAACTTCCACTTATCTGAATTCGGGTCGCTGGGGCAGGTGCTTAACAAAAGGGGCTCAGACCTCCCTCTCCCCAAGCCGTCTCCTACAGATCTTCTGGAAGGACATCAAGATGTTTCCACTCCAGCCAGGAGACAATCTCTCCAGTATGTCCCATGCCCAGATGGACCCCGGTCCCCCACCAGAACCACCTGAACTGGCTCCTCTTGATGTGACGGAGCAGTGAGTCTATTCTGAATCCCTCCCAGATGACCCAGGAAATTCATTTCAGCCAGTTGTATCCGCGATCGCATTTTTTCTGTCATTACCCATAATTCATGACCATAGGTGAGGGCAGAAAGAAAGACTGATCAGTAAACAGATTCTCATCTTTTGGCTAAGGAAGAAAAGAAAGAAAGAACATTTATGAGCTAAATATTAATATACAAGGCTTTTCAGTAAATATTATAAGTATAATTTAAAAACACACTGTGCCAACTGCTCAGTGTCCCTGGTGGTAGCCAGTAACCATAGCGGTCTCCTGTAGTGGTCTGCGCTGCAGTGGATCTGAAGAGACCTGACTAAATCCCTGAGTTGTGCTAGTACTGAATCACTGTGTTGTGTAGAGGATGCTCAAGGTTGTTCGTGATGTTTTTCATTTTATGAAATATCCTTCTTTCCACAAACAGCTCTAGAGGGTCCAGCACAGAGCCAGCCTTCTTTATCTTTTTTTCTTTTGTTATTTAAATCGTTCACTCTGATGCTGCTCCCCCAACAGATGACTGGAGATGAAACTTAACTCTCCACAACAGAAGATAAGCAACATTTTGCTGAAAACACTGAAGGACCAAAGCTTTCTGCTCTGTCCCTTCTTATAAACAGCATCAGCTGCATCTCCAGTCCAGTCAGTTGTCCAGGTGAACACTGAGACATTTATACTCCTGATTCACCACCTCCACTTTCTCTCCTATGGTCTATAGTCCTTCAGGGGACTGGCCTCAAATGAATATCACAATTAACTGAACAAGTTGTCTCGATTACCATTAACGAGCGATTATTTTTGTATCATTTTATTTTTCCCCCTCATGGATCAGTGATGAGGCTTTTGCTGCAAACATTATCACCTATTAAAACTGGGATATTTTTCTAATAAAAGAGCACATATCGTTGATTCTTTGACTATATATGGTCATTTAATCAATATTTTAAAGAGGAGAAATAATTAAAATAATTGACATGGGCAAGATTACATCGATTGCTGGTTCTGAATGTCGGTTTTGATTAATTTCGTATTAATTGCCCAACAAAGTCGATGATTTCTTTTTGGGTATTTAAACAAGGCAGGATGTCCTCTACAGCAGTGGTTCTCAACAATTTTGGGGTCCTGGACCCCCTGCAAGTCTCATTTTGCTGTCTTATTTTTTTTTCTTTTTTTTTTTTTTTATATATGAGCCATTTCTCCATGTTGTCTACTCCCTCCCTTCTTCTACTTCTTCTTCTTTGTTTTTTTCTAACATTATTGCAATTTCAAGCGCTAACTTGAACTTTGCACGTTAATGAGTATTCCCCCCAACAGCTTCCTGCAAATATTTCAAAGTAAAAGCATTGTTATGAAATGAATGGTGTATGCCCACTGAAACAATAAGGGGCTCATAATTTGAAAAGGATGCAGATCGTGTTAAGTTTGTATTAACAGTG
>JBAMYA010000011.1:6598747-6620448 GCA_037176975.1 Arrhamphus sclerolepis | reverse complement strand
TTCTGGTGGAACCTCCAGAGGAAACATCCTTCTATGATGTCATCAATGAAATCACAGGCCTTTGATGACATCACATTTGACATCACATTCTAGAACATGTGCAGCAACAAGCAGCAGCAAAGTCTGGTATCTCTCAAATTTTACTCAGAATTTTATTGTTTTTTTTTTTGGTTTTTTTTTGTCAATTGCTGATGGATATTTCTGGGGGGAGAAGAGTTTACTCAAGAGATGGGATGTAAGGAGAGGTCAATATGATTAACCTTGGAGCAAAATTAAGCCTTTTCTGCATTCTGTGTAGTTTGGACATATTGCCTCAGTGCATGCAACATTACATAAGGCCTGATGCAACGTGAGCCACTAATTTGCCAAGATTTATATTAATAATAGGCCTTTGGTAAAGAACAACACTGGCCATTTGCCTGATTCATATACCTGAATTTGAATCAAATATGCCACAAGAGACATATTTGACTAATATGTTTTTGTCTTTCTCTTTGCAAAGACAAAGCTTTACATTTTTTTTGTCTGGCTCCAACCTGCTTTCATCTAATGAAGTGCACTGAACGATATGCTTTTACTGCAGGACTGATGGATTATGCAATCACTTTGTCTGGGTTAAAGCAAAGTTTAATCGCAATTGACTCACTGTTACAGAAGCAACACTGGAGCCTCCAGGTGAGTTCTCAGGCACCCTGGCGATGTAATACTCTGATGTGAATGTGGGGGCATTGTCATTCGTGTCAACCAGGTTGATCACTATGTCCGCTGTTGCACTAAACCGCTCAGGAGTGTCAATTTCCACTGCTAACAACTGCAGAGACATAAAACACACAATTAATTTAGAGCATAAAGGTTGAATCAATTACTGTTCTTTAAAAAAGAAAAAATGGTCTTAAAGGAACGCGCAAATATTGTGCACAGTAGAAATAGATTGGGACAGACCTCTGCCACCCTGAAAGCAGGTATAGTAAATGGATGGGTGGCTAAATGTAACAGAATTAAAGCGCTCAGATTGCTGTGCTTGCATCTTAGCATCAGTTTGAGAAGATAAAGTGCCCAAACTATGCTTTATCTTCATATGTTCATAGTTGTTTTTCATGGAACTGCTACGATAAATTTCCATCCTTTTTACTTTACATTGCAGCAGTATTACAGGTTACCCTTTAAGACTATGACGTACTGAAACACTGAAGGTAAGAGGAAAAAACTTCTTTAGGAAATTGCCAAACGATCACATGTAAATTTCATCCCATGGAGAAAATTTCAAAATTATATCTCTGATGCTCATCAACAGGGAAGAGTTGTACTTTTTTTTTTTTTGTTAAAATGTATTTAAAATACAAAAAGTGGTTGTATTTGAATTTGCATGCGTAAAAATACAAAAAAACATACCTTCTCCCAAAGTTGTCTATGTGGTAGAGTAATATACAACTCTATGGTAAGAAAGTACAGGCTACAGGCCTTAACCTACTCCAGTGGCTTTGCTTATATACTATCTCACAGTTTTTCTCCATATAAGTTTGAAGACTAGGGTGGCATTTTATTTTGAAATGTATTTTCGAGCTGTTCATGAGATTTTACCTTAAAAGTGAGAGTCGGTCCCTTTTCATAGTCGATGCCAGATGTGTCCTCAACAATGATGGTCACTTGGGCTTCATTCAGAACTGTCTGGGGAACCACTCGAAGCACTCGGGTCGGTCCCACCAGTCTCAGTTTAAACTTGGCATTTGCTCCCTGAAAAGCAGCAAAAATGTGGAGACAGTAAGAATGTAGCTGCACAGATAAACAATTAAACAGAAGGATGATCACACTTGTTGTTGACTAGTGCAACTTTAAAAAAGAATATTAAGAAAATCTGAAAACTATTGTTACAAGACACCAGTTGGAGGGCAATAAATATGATGGAAAAGGGAGTTAATGAACATTTTACATAAAATAGTTCTATGCATTTACTTTAAGATGGGTTGAATAATATTCACGCAGTGTTGTCCCTGCATATATGTGGTATGTAATGCCACACCAAAACTACCCGTACTAGATATAATCAAACATATGACATTTGTAAGTTAATTACCTGATCAGAGTCATTGACTGTGATCTTAAATCCCCTGAGGATCTCCCCAGCAGGTGGATGCTCGTACATAGTGACCTCAAATTTGTTCTGAGGACCATTTTCTCCGTAAAATGTGGGAGGATGGTTGTTGAGGTCCACCACCCGCACTGTGACTGTAGTAATGTCGTAGTCGAGCAACTGGTTGTTTGGCCCAACCTCAGACGCCTGCATTTAAACATAACGTTGATCAACACATTCAGTAATGACTAGTATTTTAGTGTCATTTAAGACCTGAGCGGAAGAGGACAAAAAGAAAAGAATAACCTTGACTTTGATTTCATAGAGTTCGTTTCTCAGCAGTGACGGATGAGTTGCCAGGGTGATGCATCCGCTGGTGCCATTTATTTCAAAAACACCATCACCACCTGTAAGATGGTGGCAGACATGTTGTGTTTCAACTCTGATTATGATCTTAAAATGATCAGCCAGGAAAAAAAAAAAAGAAAAAAAAAAGGTAATGTAACATCATTATAAAACAAAACATAGATTTTTCATTCTTACCATCCATAATGGAGTAACGTATTGGGTTGGGATTGCCTTGATCTCCATCTTTGGCATACACTGTGTATATTTCAGAGCCCTGACATTAAAAAAAGTAATAGTAATAATAATAATAATGATAAAAGTTACTCCACATAAACAAAAGCATTAACATTGTTTAACTGCTGAGAATGAAACAAAGTCTTACAGGGACTGAGACTTCATAGATGTATCCAAAGTATGGGGTTCCTACGAAGGATGGAGGCATGTCTTGAGCATCAAGAACGTTGACTGTTATTGTGGCTGTGGAGGTCAACACCTGCTTCTTCCCCTTGTACTTTCCACCTCCATCCTGAGTCAGACAGCAGATTTACTCCACTAAAATGGTACAACATAATTCCAATATAGACTGAAAAATGTCCATCGGCAAATAGGAATTATTGAGTCCCAAGGATGCAGGCAGAAAGCTGCGTCTATGTATTGATGTTTAATGTGTTTTTTGTTTTTTTTCCATGTATGTCCATCTTCTAAAGATGTTGCTTCAAGGTTCCTTCTGGAGTCCAATCCTTTTATTTTAATTTTTATATTAAATTATAAAAATCATTGGGCTCTAGCAGGAAACCAATGATTTTTACCATTAAAAAAAAAAAAGTTTTGAACATTATCTCATGTAAAAGTATGAGACTGAGTTAGAGTTAGGAAGAAAACTACACATTTCAAACTTTTCTTTCAAAGTAAAAACTACTCATATGACTTGACTGAATATTGTTGCTCATGAGTGTTCCAAGGTGAGGACATGAGGACACAGGAGATGTGAAAAACATGAAAACAATCTTAAAAGTCACCATACATATTTAAGTTGTGTGTGTGTGTGTGTGTGTGTTTCCTCCTCCAAATTCCACTCATCTGTTACTTATAGGCCCACTTCTTTCTATTAATGGGGTCACTGGGGTCGGCTGGAGCCTATTGTTCTCTTTGGGAGAAAGGCAGAGGTACATTCTGGACAGATGTCCCCCTATCTTTATGTATATATCAAATGGTTACCAAATGTATATAACTATTATAAAACAACTTAGCAAAATCACACAAAGTGAAGAATAATGTGTTTGTTTTTTTTTTAGTTCCTTCAGAACAAAGTATTATCAAAGACAGTGAACTCTTGGAATTACTTTTTTTCGTGCTGCTTAAGTTTGAAAAATATATTTATCTTGTATCAAGACATTGCCAAGTCATTGGACAAATAAATGTGTGATTTACTTTAATGTGGAGGACATGGACAGATCTTGAAGATGTAGTTACTGAGGACAGAGAGCTGAGCCAGTCAAGCTACTGACAGAGTGTATGTGTGCATTAGAGCATCAGAGAAAGCGCCATCTCACCTTGGCGACTACTGTCACAAAATGTGTCGGTGTAGTCTCATAGTCCAGAGTCTCGCCAGGTTTAACTCTGAGGATCCCACTGTGTCCATCAATGGTGAACTTGGCAAAAGGGGAATTCTAATAATAGAGTCAAACAGTTAGTAGGACAGAAGCAATCAAGAGCAATCAAGCTAATGTAAGAGATGGTTTTATGCGACAGTTGACACATGAATAGTAACTACTGTCCTGTCAGCTGTTGGCCTGCACTATACATAAGCTCCTATTAATTAATTGAAATTTAATCTACTAAAGTAACACCATTTCCAGACTGCTCTCTGGTATCAGATTAATCGTTGCATCAGTGTACTGTCCCATCATTCGAATGCCCTTTTCTTCCCTCCACATGGCAACAAAGCTCCTATGATGTCAGCCTGACTTAAAAACAAAACAAAACAAACTGCACTGCAAAGCAACGGAAAAACATTTGCAAGGCAACAACCTTCATATTGTAAAAGGAGAAATGTAATGATAACTTGTAAAAGGAACTTTATGTTAAAGTGGTATTAGAAACTGAGAGGATAAACTTGTTGGCAAAGTTAAGAGTAGAGTCCAGGGAGTGAGATTTAAGAGGTCCGAAGCCATAAAGAGCTCATATGTGATTAGTCAACTCTTACAATCAGCACTGAATTCAACTGGATGCCATGTGCAAGGTGGCTGTAATAGCTTTGGCGATTTTAGCTTTGGTCACCTTGGGCGACTTTTCTATGCACGTGGAGCCATAGACGCCTGATGGATGAGTGAAAGTAGATGCAGCAACAACAAGTTGAAAGCTTCCATGTTTCGGCAAATGTTTGTTTCTAGATGCATAATAAATGTATTTGGGATGAAAGATAAACATAATGTGGTTGCTGAAGGCAGCCTTTTTTCTGTTCACCAAGAAATGTGTTGCCAGGCTACAGTAAAGCATGAAAAGATACCTGGATGAAGTATGAAACACTGCCTCCTGAGCCCAGATCTTTATCCACTGCATGGACTCTGTAAATGCTACTTCCTGGAGCACTGTCCTGGTGAAACAAACAAACAAACAAAAAATCCAAGATGATATTTAAACTGACTGACTTTTCTGTTGTTAAGATTCCTTTGACTAATTTTTTTTTTTTACCTCTGGAACATCAATGATGAAAGGCAGGTTTTGAAATTCTGGTGGCTCATCATTGGCATCTGTGACAAACACTCTCACCGTCTCAACGACCTGGGAGTGATGAGATCAGTCACTTTTAACTTCAAATTACAACAACCTCCTCTTTAACTGAAGTCTGCATCATGTTGTAGAGAGAAATGATTAACCTGGTACTAAGAAAAACATCCTTACATATGTTTAGGGACCTTTTTTTTGAGCACAGACTACAGACATTTTAAACCATGGTTTAATAAGACTTCTTCAGGAAAATAACGTTACTTCAATTTTTATGTCATTAAAAGAACCTATTTTGTGGTTTATTAAGCAAGTTTATTAGTCATCTGTTGTTCTTTTTGTGTTAAGTCCTATTTAGATTGTAATAATTATATATGAGAGGTCATGAATCAGTGGAAAAACAAAAACAGCTTACTGTATTGCGGCCGTCTGTTATGCTCACAACCACAGCGATTTCGTCTTGTTTCTATAAAAGAAGATGCTTCTTGTCACTCTGAGTCAAAGTGTTGTTCTGCTTTTGTTCAAGTGACTTCATTCGCAGGCTTACCTCTCTGTCGAGCTCCTGAATCAGAGTCACGTTTCCTGATTTGGGGTCAGCCCTAAAATATTCTGTGGAGCCCTTTTCAAAAGTGAGACCATATCGTACTGGGTCCCCCTCTGGATCTGTGCCATTCAGGATGTAAACCTGTGCTCCTTTGACAAACAAGACACAAAGAGAAATGTGAGTGAAGGTGAACATAAAGAAAATGCATTTTATAGGACATGGTGCCAAAGCTTGGCTTTAAATTCTCAGTGTTGTGTGTCCAAATGACCGACATCTTCCAGATGACATACAGAGCGTGATGTCAGCTGAGCCACCATGCATATTGTTTTGTACTCGCAAGACTTGATGTACGTCACAATCCAAAAGGTATTACAGTGATTAGCTGGAGCCTCAATACACAGTTAATAATTTCACACACTTCAAATTCACAACTTTAATTACACTCAACACAATCTCACTGTAAGGTTGTCCCACATGTAGTATAAATAAAACAATTTAACAACCTGTTCGACTTACCAATGGGTGTATCCTCAGAGATGCTGAGCAAGGCCATGTTCCCACTTGTGCTGCTTGGACCATTGTCATAAAAATATGGAGCATAGTCTGATTGTCCTTTATAATAAAACAGAAAAAGCAGGTTCAAAGTTATTTGAACATAAAAATGAATGATTAGATGATCAAATATGTGTGAAAGCTGCTCCATACACTGTATAAATCCTACAAAAGTCACATAAATTATATGTACTTTTACATTTCTGAAATAAATATTTATCAAGCATTGATTATTAACTCAGGACTGTTGCTAAAAAACAAAACAAAACAAAAAAACAAAACAAGAATTGAAAGCAGGAAGGAGGGGGAGGGAGATAAATGAGAAATATATTTAAATTCAACATACAACTGTTGAAATTCAAGCAAACATATACATATTATTTGTTGAATTTGATGAATTATAAGCAGCATGAGCAGTGTACTCTAAGATGGACATGCCCTCCGTGTGTTAGAGGATTAACCAGATAAGAGCAAGCCAAGAAGTCTTAACCACACACAATGACTAAAAAAGAAAAGCAGAGCCTTACCCAAGCTGTAGTGAAGCAGCAGGAGAAACACTAAAGCATGCGTTTTCTTGTCTTTCTTCATCCTGGTGCGGAGCTAAGGCTTGGCTGGCTCATGTGGAAGGCTTGGTGGAGGGAAATCGAGCGGCGTTGTGCCCTTCTAGAGGCGTCTCAGCAGGCTCAGGAGGAAGAGGCTGGGAAGGATTCTCAGGCACTAATCCAGTGACGCACCCCTTCCCTTCACAGACATCTTCTTCTGCCACAATACCCGTGCTCCGATCTCTCCAGAAAAACCACATAGAGGGATGAGATTTCAGATTTCACACACAGTGGTGTGATCATCACCCCACAGCACACGTGTGATAACATATGCATCAGGAGCTGCATCAAGATGAATGTTAATTCAAAGACTTTTAGTGTTTGCAATCAACTGCTCACCGTATTTCATTCAATTTACAATATGGGAAGGCTTCATTAAATATCTCCTCTGCTTGTGTGCTACGTAGTGTACATGTTTGCCTCTGTTTGTGTGCTCACACCTGGGGTAATTCTGTTCCTTTCCCTGCTCTGTTGGGTTTTAACAAACTCATCAGTCACATGCAGTGAGTCACGGTGGCCTTAACGTCAAGTGGATGCCACCTAGGGAGCTTACTGACCAACAAATGCCTGAGCAACACCTAAAGATCTGGGATGCACTTATAGCCAGGAGGCTTTTTCTGGCTGCTGAAGTCCTTTTTACCCAACAAACCTACTGACCTAAAGGTCAGGAGCCTCTAATAACAAATCAGCTGATATCACCAGCCAGTGTTATTACTTAAAAGAGGGACTGCGTGTCAGTCACAAAAAGATGATAATTGTCTTATAACTGCTCCTTGAAATTCCAAGAAGTCATCTTAGTATGAATAACCTGTAACTTAATCAGGTTAAAGCCCAAACTTTGGTTTCAATTGTGATCTGAAAAAAAAAAAAAAAACATAAGAAAATGACACTCTGGGAGTTTGACACTTTCATCATCAACCCTGATGACGCTTGAGAAATGTCATACTATTTATTTTTGAATTTAGCTCCAGTTTGGCCACAAGATAGCTTCTCCACCTTTTCTATTTTTTTTTTCTTTTTTCTTCCTTTTTTTAAAGCTGGATTTGTGCACAAGCAGGTGTCAGTGCACACTTCAGTGAAGTGTGTTAACTCCACTGACTCATGTTGAGGTGCAGAGTGTGTGCCTCGTGTATTCACAGGTATAAAAATAGTCTTCAGATGAATATTACACATTTGACGCGGAAAGGATATATGAAATAAAGCTGGTGATTTCAAAATGACAATCTCCCACAGTCAAGATATAAAACTAAGTTGTTTTTTTTTGTTTTTTTTTAATCACCTTTTCCACCTTTTTTCTGCTTGGCACTTTAGGTTTTTCACAGTATAATTAGCACTTCAATTATGAAGATTATTCCACATGAAATCAGAATCTGCAAAGTGTATATCCACTAACAGATAAATGTAGCAAGAAATAAAATCATCCATTGAAACATCATTGATTTTGGTACAAAATAGCAATCCTTTCTACAGTTCTGTTAAAGTACCATCTTTCCAGAAATTATGCATGCAAGAAAAGCTCGTTAGTAAATTCTATTATAATATCTGCAACTGTATTGGATGTTCATACTATGAATAAATGCGATATACAGGAAAACAAACAAACAAACAAAACAACTCTTCCTCAGGTGACAGAGAAAGTCAGTACAAAATGCGATCAGACTGGCTGTGAGGTTTTACATCAGGTTGAGATGAACCGCCATTTTCTGAACAAAAACAAAACCTGAGAAAGAACATCTAACAGTTCAGTTGGGCATAAAACTTTACACACTGGTGATGTGGAAGTGATATGACAATGTGAGTCATTCTTCAACAAACTGCCAACAAGTCAGCGAATGTATATGTGCAGTACACCAGAAGAACAACACGTTTTAATACTTGATATGACACCTAGTGTGAGAGGATTTGATGACTCTGCCGTGGTGTGGATGTGTGCCTGCCTCAGCTGGGTGGCATGTAGATGCTTTCTCAAAGACAGCTTTTACTGTACAACTAATTTCTTTTAGGGGATCACTGTTTTACTGCAATAAAATACCTCATCCAGAACAACAACAGTCCCAATTCTATAGGAAACTGGAGTTTTTTGGGGGTTTTTTTTCATAATTTTGTAGCTGAATTTAAGACTCATTTACTTCTTGCACCACCTGAATCTGTGCACACAATTGTCATTTCTGTCTACAAACTGTGTAGTTAATTTTAAATACTGCTGCACTACAGTGCTGAATAAAGAGGTTACATGTTTGTATTTTTCCATTCTTTTATACATGACACTTCTATTCAGTTCAGTTCAATTATATTATATTTTACTAATCACCAGGGCAGGAAGGGTCTCCAGTGGTGGTCTGTGCTGCAGCAGATCTGAAGCATCATGTTGAATCATTGTGTTGTGAAGAGGATGCTCATGGTTGTCTGAAACATTTTTCATTTCATGAAGTGTCCTTCTTTGCACCATCAGCTCAAGAAGCTGACTTGTGAGTGTAACTTTTAACTTGCCTGACACTTGTGCCATTTTCTCTATATATAAGACAATAACAGAATGTGCCAGTTGCTGTGGTTTTTACTATTCATGTTAAAGATAATGTGAATTTTCAATTTAAAATGAACTGTATTGTAAAATGTACTTTCGAAAATGCCACGAAATATGACAAAAGAGAACCCTGTGGTGGTCCAAGAATGAAAAGTCTTTCAATATAGTTTAGTTCATTGTCGTGGAATCAACTTTAATGCAACATCCACACACACAGTCTGCTTCTACTCTAAGCAGTGAAAACCTTGGGAAACCTGATATTGGTCATCAATCCAAAAATGACAGACAGAGGGCCAATTTTTATCCCCAGTGATGGCACACCTCACCATACTGAAGCTTTCACCAGCATCATCCATCACTGCTCTTTTTTTAAATCCCCCATATTAGGTTGTTTTCAAGTGCAGATTGTGAAGCACACGTCCATACATGCACATGCTCTGAGAGGTTTAAAAGTCTTGCCTAGCGGCTGCATGCGCCACGTGTACATGCTTTAACCAAACACCTGCATATTTACAGATGTTAGCGTCTGTTGCGAGTACCCTGGTATGGAGGTTTAATTTTAGAGGAGCAGCCAGATGGTGGACAAGAGGATTACTACACTAAGCCTTTGTCATCAGCTGCTACGCACTGACTGTTTATGGGGAAAAGGACTACAGGGTGGACCCCGCTGTTCCCTCAATCTGGTCCAAACTGCTAAGAGTGTAGATAACAAATATTAAAACATGTAAGTAGTTCTCTGTCAGATTATTGTGTGGCAGCAGTGGGGGGTCAGGAATCAAAGCTTACGTAACGGCTCACAATATTTAGCATTAATTAAGAGTTAGACCTTTTCTGTTTACATGAAAATTGGCAGATAGACAGGATGCTTGTAGAATTCAAGAAGTGTATAAATTATACCGTTGGAAGATAAATACACAAACCCTCAAGTAACAACACCTTCTTTCTAAATGTTGCTTGTCACAAGTTAGCATGCAACGAAAATTAAAAAACATCTAAGATATTAGTAGTTTAGATATGTTAATCCTAAAACAGGTGTTATGATCAATAACACTCATACTTACTAAAGATCAAATCAGACTTCATGACAAACACCCAACATGCTACAGGACTTTGAAAATGTATCTTGAAAGATCACTTCATAAAAATAAAAAAAAAAAGGAAAGGTTACAGAAGAACTGACACAAAGGCATTCCTTTTGCTATTTTTTTTATTGATTCCACTTTTGAAATTATTGCATTTTAGTTCAAAATATATGAGCTAATATTAACTTCTTCAGCCTGTTACAGAAGTGCAATGCCAGTGAACTTTCTTACCAAGCACATACAGCCACTTATTGGTCTGAATGTAAAACAGTTGACTTATGTGGTATATTTTATTACATTTTTCCTTTATATTCAATCCAGAATGAAAATAAATAAAAAAATAATAATAGTACAGAGGAAATCTGAGACTGGCATCATGACATTGACAGATTTAACAGACCTGTGCCGCCTCCCTGCCAAGAATAAACATTAAACTCAGTGTATCTTCTTTAGCTGTACTGGTAACACACATCTGATGGTGTGATCCCCATCTTTGAACACTTGCAAAGCATTCACAATCGGCAACCAGTTACTCCAGACTTGTCTCTAAAAAGGTAAAACCTGATGTATGCTGATAGAAAACAAGACTTTGTTCAGCTCTGTGGAAGGACACACACAGGAGCAGATGTCACCCTTGCGTTTACTTTCTTCTTCCGCTGCCGCCGTTAGCCAGAATCATCACCAGCCTCATGAAAATGTTGAGTGTGTCCATGTAAATCCCCATACACCTGTAGGATTAAGAGGACGCGTGAGATCCGCACATAGTACATTACAAGCAGTACTCTGCAGAAAAATACATCATAATTCCAGTGACTTACGCATTAATGGGGTCATATTTCTGCACACCGTAGGGCGGGTGCGTCTCTGCCCTCTTGATAACCTTCTGTGTGTCATAGAGAAGAAACATGCTGAACAGGACCAGGCCTCCGTAGACAGCAACTGAGTACAGGCCTGCTCCGAACGCTGAGGTGGGTGGCAGGAACATCGACCCTGCAGCGGACAAAAAAAAAAGAAAAAAAGTATTATTGCTGAGACTTGCATGTACAGATCTTGTGCTCTTTTTTTTCCAGCAAAATATTATCCAAATCCATATCATTCATCAGCCGATAGTCAATTTATTTATGGTGGATTATTCTTGTCCGTCTCTCTACTTACTTCTCAAGTGATTTTTTTAATGGAAACATAGAAACATGGAAATTAATCTTCAAAGCTCTTTTGCTGATTAATCTGGACCACAACAAACCATCCATATCATATTTATTTATCTAAAAAAAAAACAAAAAAAAACTTGTACTGCGATGCACAAGTGTATTTATTATATTTCCATACTGATGACCCAAGTGATGAAATACCTGGTATGCTTGTGCTTTATGAGAAGGGTGGAGAAAAATAAGAGGTTCAAGTAATTAAAACTTCAAACTGCTTGTTTACAACCCCAATCCAAAAAAAAATAAAACCAATGCAATGATTTGCACTCATATTTTAATCCCAATAGAACATAAAGAACATATCAGATGATCAAACTGAGGCATTTTACCATTTTGTGGAAAATATGGGCTTAATTTAAGTTTGATTGCAGAAAAAGATTTCAAAAAGCTGGAACTAAAAGTAAAAGGTTGGAAAAGTAACTGAATCAAAAACAAATGGACAACTAATTAGGTTACCGTAATTGTCCACAGGTTAGTAACATAACTGGGTATAAAAGGAGCCTTTGAGAGAGGTAGAGACTGGATGTAGGTTCAGTTGTGATAAACCGTGTGTGCTGAATGAAATTCTAAAGTGTCCTGCCTGCAGTCCAGACCTTTAGCCGATAGAATCATAATTTAATAAAATGAAAAATCCTGCAACATTGCTCTCCTAATACTCCAACAACTGTTCACCTCATTTCAGACAGTTGTTGAAATAGAGGATGCTACACACCCTTTTTCAACTTTTTTGTGAAGTGTTTCTGCCAAAGCCAAAATGAGTTATTTTCAATGAAAATATAAAATGTCTCTGTTTCAACATCTGGTGTTTTCTTTATGTTCTACTGGGTTCATGAGATGTACAAATCATTGCACTCTTTTTTTAAATTCAGGTTTTACACAGTACTGGCTGTTTTGGGACTGGGGTTGTAATAAAAAATTTAATAGTGAAAATCTAATAGTAGTGTGTGAAAAACTTAGTACACCGGCTCTTAGAACCACCATCAGCAGCAATAATACAATATAATAATTTTATAAGGTTTAATTTGGAAATGTGTGTTTCATAACCATGAAAAGATTACACAATATTTCAATTTACACTAGCTAAAGCCTGTAGTCCAGACAGATGAATTTATGCACAATGTGAGAGTTACACACTTCATATGGATAATTAATTTGGTATTTGTGTAATTTATAACTCGTAGAAAGGCGATAATTATTATTTGTTACATTCTTATAATTTATGAGTAAGCATTTGGAAGGAATGAAGTTTAGTTTAGTTTTTATTAAAGATGTACTTAATTAAAATTGTTTATGTGGACATTTTCCAGATGGGCTGAATGTGAGAACATAAATGAAAGTTATGACAAACTTGTATTAATAGCTGCTGTTTCAAACTTTTCCTGCTTACTTGTATATTGTTTTCCATACTTTAGCTGATGTGGCAGAGTTTGGATGTTAATATCTACACACAAATGGTCTTCATAGCAAAGTACGGAGCTTTATTTCCCGTTATTAGTGTGCTGTAAACAAAACTGACTTTTACAGTTTTTGTTTGTTTTTTCTGCAGTGTACGCCGTTATCTGTACGGCTGAGATGTTTATGAAATGGAAGTCAATCATACTAACCAAGAGAGGAAGCAAACACAACTCCAAAACCAACAGCCAATGGCCCTCCCATGTTCAGAAACTTCTCGCTTGGGGCACACATGGCCACAGTAGACAGACCTCCCACGATGCCTGCTGTGTACCAGGCAGCTCTGATCATCAGAGGCCCCCCCAGGAGAGTAAGTGGGGCGACTACAGCACCCATCACACCTTATAAATGGAAAGAAAAATAGAAAAGAAGTAGAAAAAGGAGTAAGTCAACATGCACTGCAAAAACAAAGCAAAAAAAAACAAACTGGTGAAGTTAGTCTAGAGATATACAACAGTCGTCATCCAAGTCTTTACATGAATGCCCTCTAGTGTTCAACCAATGCAACTGCATGTTTATTAAAACCACTTAGGACAATGTAATGGAACAACAGATCTAAGTCATTCTACAAAGGGATGTACTATTTGTGTGGCATGATCATTTCTCAAAAAGTCCATAGATAACTAATTTTTAAGCCTTTTATGGAGGATATAAGTGCAAATGATATTAAATTAATGACATTCTGGTAAAGTAACACAAGCTGTCCAATGTCCAGTGTAACATGAAACCAAGACTCTGTAAAATGACCCTTCTGCAAGACATTAAGCTGCAAACCTGCATGGAGCATCCAAGCGAGGTGTTTGGGCACTGGACTGTGCTCATATGAAATGGACCTCACCAGCATCCCTGCACCAATCATTGCTGCAAAAGTTGCTCCAATTGCCTGGGTAAAAACATGACAATGCATATCAATAAATCCATCTAAAAATGTCAAAAACATAAATATTCCCCTGGAAACCCAATTATATCTATACGCTAAGTTTAATTTAAAATAAATGTTGTGATGAACCAAAGCTCTGCAAAGCTCACCAGCCAGGAACCGCTCATCATCATTCCCATAAGTGCTGGGGTTCTGCTCACAGCAACAGCTGAAAGAGCCGTCAGTCCAACACTGCCTGCAAAGTACATGTACGTGGAGTGGATCCTGTCCTTCACATACTGAGGCCAGATCCTGCAAAGGGGAAAGGGACCCTTTAGAAGTTATGACAGACATTTTCAATGGCTCTGGAATAAAAAAGACTAAATAAAATAAAATAAACATCAAAAGGGGCATTACAAGGCCCTGTAACTTACATTGCTTTCTCAATGGCACCAATTTCATTTGACATGCCGAGTCCATAGTAGCACAGAGCTCCAAGACCAACTGCTGCACCTCCAGCCAGAACCATTCTTCCCATGTTGTCAACTAAGAACAGAGCAAAAAGACAAAATTTATTTACTGTTTGGGCAGTGCACAGTAATCATTAACTTTAATTTTTTTTCCACCCTGTGCTTGCTACTTAATTGTAGTCCTGGGCATTGCACTTCCTCTGGGCATTGCACTTCCTCTGCCAACCTGCACTGAGCTCAAGTCTCCTTAACTTGAGGAGCAAGCAGAGCCTTCTTTTCACCCCAGGGTAGGGGTTTCCCCAGCTGGACGTTTTATTCCAGCCAGATCCACCCCGCCCCCTCGGGCACCCCGTCAATTCAAGGGAGGCAATGTGAAGGCCCGGACTACTGCACGTTTTTGTGAGGGTAGCATTAGCGGCCCAAGATGTAACAACATGTAACAGAGTATTTACTTTTGATGGCCGTCTCTGTTGCCGGCTCAAAAGCAGCATCTTTAATCTGATCCCTGGTTGTCCTTGTGCGACGGAATCCAAATTTGGCCTTGGAGGAAAAACCCTGCTAAAAGAAAAACAAAGTGAGATTTAACACAGATATAAATTAAAGATGGAAAACAATCGTGGAGAACATAACTTGTGTCGGGCCGCTGTGAACTACCAAGTTTACTCAGCAGAAATGTTTAGATGCAGCATTTATTTAACTTTTATTTTCAGTTTTGAACAGTAAGCTGACAGGAACAAACAAGGACAGATTTAGAGCGAGACCTGTGACCATTAAAACTACAGATTAGACGAGTCATATATTTTGTTTTTCTTAACCCCTGTTTGAGACCTCTGATCTGGCACTTTTCCTAAGAAATAATCTTTATGGCACACCATCTTGCTGTTTGTTTGTTTGTTTTTTGCTTTATCCAAATCATAATCCCAAAGTCAACCTCCAGAATTAGAACACTACTTCACCTTAGAGTTTAGTTAATTCATTTGATTAAAGCAGATATATTCTCTACGCTACTTACCTGTCAGTTTGGCTCAAAGGCCGACTGACACCTAATTACTGAATTCTAACTGACATATGTAACTGTCACCTTAAAGCTTGTGTGTAGTTCATGAAGGTATAAAACAGAGAAGCATTACATAATATAGAGAAAACACATGCTGATGAGAAACAATGCAACAATACATAACAATTTAATAAAAATAGATAAATTAAGACTAGGCACACAGAGTCAAATATAGTTAAAATTAATACTGAATGACGATGATTAATGGTGATTAATGCAATGACTCCACAAACAACAAAATTATTCTCTCGACTGTAATTGGTTTCTACTCTAAATGTAGACACGAGTTGTGTCTTTATCCATCTTTTATAAGCAAAAACAATGAATTTGTGCACGACACTTAAATGTTTACACCAAATTAAATTATTGGGTAAACAAAGACTTTGTGGTTATAAAACAATTACGGTCATGGTAAGGTTGGTTTCATGATATAAAGGTTCTTTTTGGCTCTTGTGTTCTCATCTCTCTACGTGATACACAAAAGTTGTAGCTGCATGTGTACACTTATTTTTTTTTTTTAAAAGAGATTCTGACCAAATATTTTCATAAATAGCTGGGGTCCTCCTAACTAATATTTAATCTTTATTTACGAGCCATACTTTTATATTATGCTTTTTTAAGTTCTTATTATTCTAAATACGTACACCCCCCCAAAAAAGCAGTTTGGTCTTTTTTTTTTTGGCATAAACAGTCTCTTCATCACTAAATCACAACTCAGTGATGCAATTAAGGCAGGTAATTCAGGATGTTTTTAGCTGTACTTTTATGTAAATAATGGGGTTTGGCTCATCTCTGTCACCTGAGGCATTTCATTTGATGATTTATTTTATTTTAATTTTTTTTAAAAGCAGTCATAGTTTAAGTTTTCACTAGTGCACCTTGCAGTAAAATTTAGTTACACAATCTAAAAAACTGGTCACAAGATGTCACTACACTTTGGTAGCAAGAGCTGTATAAGCATTTTAATAATAAAAGAGATGTGTGCAAACACAATTTTCACATTTTAAGAGGTGCCATGTAAGACACAGGACATATAACCAACAAATAAACACTTCATACTGATACTTTTTTAGCTTCAATACTGATCCAAATATAAGAAAAGATTTTGTCTCCCCTCACTGAATGTACCTGAAATAGTTGGGACATCACATATTCTGAGTCTAGACTTTTGAAACCACTGGTGGCACAGCACCAAATACCTGAATTGGGACTTTAAACACAACATCTTAACCAAGGGGTTTGAGAAATGCAAGCAAACAACATAAATATGGAGGACTGTTCATCACCTGAGCAACTACTCAGTTTAAACTCTTTGAAATCCCCTGACAGTTTAACGACAGATGCCAATGAATGGTGTGGTATAATAGGTTGTTTGCCATTCAGGACAAGTCTTGCCATGTGCCAGCCTTCAGACTTTGAAAAGAGCTTGCTGTCTTTTCAATGTTTTGTGATTGACTAAAGGGAAAAAAAAACACTCAAACCTGGATTTTAAAAAAAAAAAGAAAGAAAAAAAGACTTTACAAGGACAAAGTAAGACTTGGTGCTCATACAGTCTTTTTACAAAACATGTGTCTTGAAAGAAAAAAAAAAGGGGAGGGGGGGTGATCTTATAGGCAGCATTGTCTTATTATTCAGTTAAATACAAATGGCACTCAAGCCTTGCTTCTGCAGCAGGTAATTAAACTAACAATAATAATGAGCCCTCTTAGTCAGAGGTACACAAGGGCTTTTTTTAACTGTATAATATTAAGGGACAGACAGGAGAGCTTGCATTCAAACCCCAAATCTATATTGAAAAACTCCCAAATATGGTCAGTTTCTTTTTGAATATTGTGCAATCATATTCTTCTAATAGAAAAAGATGAGTTTGCCCACCAAAGAAACACTGAGAAACACTGGAGAGTCATGGACAACACAACAGGAAGAAAAATAAATATAAACTTTCCATTACCTGCTGAGGCCTGAGCAGGGGTGGACAGGCCTTCAGTGTGGGTGTTCTCAGGCCTGAGCAGCCCTGCGTCAGCACAGGACGGAGCCCAGCAAGTGGGACGCTCCTCAGGCATGTCAGCCTCGCCACAAACATAGTTAGATTATTTATTTACTTCTAGTACTCTGAAAGAGAACATAAAGGTAGCAACACAATTGTTAGTATTGTCATAAAGAACACAAAAGCACACCTAATGGTGAGCCGTTTTTTGTCTTTTTTTTTTTTTTAATTGTAGGCAAATTCTCAAATCTATTACTATCAGAACTCCACACTTCAACACATGAACTCATCACCACAATGAAATCCAAATTAACAGTCTCTGAAAATATTAACATTCAAATATATGTATTTAATACCAGAAAATCAACTGAAAGACACTTTGTTTGACATTAAGTTTCAGCTAATGCATTTTATTACCACAGTATTCCTTCATATGTCTACGTAGGTTTGATAGACTCTGTCTGTCCAAACTACTTAACTTGTTTGTTTATTGTATTGTACGTGTGTCTCATCATGTCATTTCTCAGCAGTGTATTTGCTTACAGTTCCGATGTTATTTTGAAACTACCTGTGAAATAACATTTAATAAAGAAACAACAGACACGTGAGTCGTGCTCGTGTTCTTGACACAGAACAATCTGCTGTCCTTGTAAGACATTTCACTGGGATGAGAGTCTCAAAGGCAAAAATTAAAAATATTTAAAGAGCAATAATGCCAGCCTCCTAATGAAACATAACTATTAATTTCAAAACAGAATAGCTTATGTATCCGGTCAGACGTAGATCCACCGATGAACTACGTAGATAGGCTACTTAAGCTATAAGCTCTGACGGTTCTGAGGTTTCAGGATAAAAAACGAAATTAACGAAAATAAAGCGTGACTGCTACTAAGGTAAATATTTTTCGTGATAATTAAATGTTCTTACCAGGATTTAAGTCGTTCACCTCTCCGGTCAGAAGTGCGCAATCTTCTGACGCAATTGTTTTGCAACCTTCCTGAAAATTCTGGATATGTGCGTCATCATTTAGCGACGTGTTTCATGGGACATGTAGTTCAAATCTTTATACGTTTCGTAAGCCTCGTATTTATTAAGTAATCATCCATACGTCAATTTTCTATATCCCAAGAGTTCATTCCCAGTGTCAAAATAATAAAGCCCTGCACTCAATATTTTTGTTAAATAAAGTTTTACGAAGATTCAAATAAAAGCCTACATGTACTTGCGTGTATCTAGTGCTGTGCAGGAGTCTTAGTCACCCCTGATTTTTTTTTTATTGAAAAAATAAAAATATAATTGGTTGATATCAATATAATGTGTGCACAAGAAAGAAAGAAAGAAAGAAAGAAAGAAAGAAAGAAAGAAAGAAAGAAAGAAAGAAAGAAAGAAAGAAAGCTTGAGGTGTTCTGTGTGTGCAGGTGTAACTAGCCCAGGACTAAATGATATGCTGCATCTGTAGTTAATGCATTTCAAACCTGATCAGTGAGAAAACTACAGGGGATGTGAAACCTTCATCTTCAGCCTTCCTGCTGCGTGCCCTGTGTACCACACAGCTCTATTCAGAGCACAGGGATGAGCACCACTTCCTGTCTCCTCCCTGACTTTATCCAAGCAGAACAAAGTTACTGATGGAGAACTGAACCCCCCTGCAGTTCCCTGCTCTCTGTTGGTTAAATAAGCCATTTCACCTTCTTTTCATCCTCCCCGCTCAGCTCACATGAGCTGTCATCCCATTACACTGAGATGTTGAGCACTGGAGCGTCTTTTCAGACGTAACATGTTCATCTGAGGACAGTTCTGGAAATTTATGTCACTCTGGTATTGCACAACAGGTAAAGAAGAAAAAAAACGAAAAAGAAAAAAAAAAACCCATCAAGCTTGCTCACAAATTTCTCATGCTTGAATTAATCACATTTGAATTCCTTCTGTTGTAATAAACTGCAGTCTATAAACTATAAAATATGTGAAGTCTTTAAACATCAAATAAAGGAATCACCTGTTTAATCATTTTCTTTAATTGATCTATGGGCGATCAAATGTAATAAAGGTAAGAGAGGTGCTTGAAAAGATTTTCTTGCACCTCGGCAAAAGCTTTGACACAACTTTTTTTTTTTTTTTTCCCAAAACCCTCAGACATAAATTCAATGGCATGTTTAGCAAATAAATTGGTTCTAATAAGCACAACACAGGAGCCAAAAGCCAGTTACATTAATTTCTGAATATTTGAAATAAATCATAATTTATTCTGGACTGAAGGGCATTGATATGATGTTTTTAAATACTTGTTTTTATTTTTAATAGCATCTTAAATCTAAATCAAAACAAAACAAAACAAATATATTACTTAAATAATTTTTTCTTAAATCAGTTTTGGTCTTGTTTTCATTAGATGGCATCCACTTGTCATTTTCTGACACAGGAATGACAAATAATACATGCAAGTATGGGGGCTCATCTTGGCTATGAGTTTGTGATTTGCAGCAGCCGGACGATGTCATTTTCCTGCCAAAAAAAGGAACAGCTCTGCTCAAATTGATTGTGTCGCTTCATTGCTTCCGAGGCCAACAGGCCAGAGGAATGGCCATAATTGAGAGGAGAATTAGCAAAACCTTAAATATAAGGCAGGCGAGATATCATTACCCATAGACTTGACCCTTCCTGACCCGTCCTACTCCCATGTGGTCTCCTGCTTGGGCTGGCGTGCAGCAGACAGAGGGGCCTGCAGCCGCTCAAACACCTAAATCAACAGCGTCTCGCCACAGCTCATGTTGGAGTGTTTTGCTTGAATGGTTTCATGAAAACCTAATCATCTGTTCATCATGGAGATCAAATATACGCAGGGTGCAGTGATTAGGAAAAGCAATCTGCTTTCAGCTTGAAGAGTCCGTAGTCCAGATATAATAATTTCAAGATTAAAAATGGCCCCTCCCATTGTCCTCCCTCTCCTTCTGCTTATCATTCTCACCTCAAGCCCTTCTGACGGCTCCTCACCCTTTCCTCAGAGTTCAACTAAAAGAGAGAAATGTTGTTATCTTGTTTGTAATTGCTGCTCAATTGACTCCTGTACAGGCAGTCTATCTCTATTTCCTGAGCTTTTGTCAAAGAGAGATAACCAAGTCTTATCAGGGTTAATTTCTACGATCTGCTCCATAGAAAAGACACAACTTACAAGACTAAATTTTCCAGTTTAGTTTTAACTGTCTTCTTTTACATCCTGACTGCAGAAAATGAACTTAATGCCTTAAAAACAAAAAAAAAACAAAAAACAAACAAAAAAAAAAAAAAGCACAAAGCACACAACATTGTTCTGTACTTAAATGTTTTATACCTGGCCTTATATCTTGTATAGAGCCACCTTTCCGCTTCACAAAAAGAACACGTCCTGTAATTTGAATAAATTTTGTTGACAGGCAGACCACCGAGTCTTCCATTTTCACTATTGAAGTGAATGTTTGATGGCAAGCAGAGGTCAAGGCAATCTCCCTGCTTCTCTACAGGCTGCGACAAAAGCAAATACATGCAAATAACATGAATAATATCAAGAATAATTAGTAACATGAAAAAGTTTTACACAGTGAGTGGACAAAAGTGGACTTGTTCCAAGGAAACCATTTAAAGTTAGCCTGTGTCAAGCTTCCCAGGAGGTCAGAGGAGAAAAAGATGATTTATTATGAACATGGACGCTCTCAAGCTTAAAACAATTATGTGCAGATGCCCCTTAGTTACTTAAGCAAATAAAGTGAAAATAAATAGTAGCCATGTAATGTTTGATACACCCGCTGAATGTAATAACATTTTGTCATTTCCACAAAGTGGACTGGAATGAAATTAGAGGTCCCTGTAGCCTGTAATGAAATGTGGTGCCTCCCGACTCTAATGCAGTTTGTCATCATGCGGACATATTAATGCTCTTCTCTAACTTTCTCTTGATTGATGCAGGCTTTAGCTATAAAGACAGGAGCACACAGTGACATCACTGGACTCTATCTGGAGCCTGCTGTACAACTCACTTTAGGATTTTCAAAGGATAAAATATATATGATACAGATGGCTAAATTTAATTGGTAAAACTGCTGTCTGAACTTTCCTTGAAAGAAAAGATTTCCAAATAAAATGTTTTTTTTTTTTTTTTTTTTTTTTTTTTACATTGGGTTGATTGGAACGTCAAAAAATTCCCCCCCAAATTTTTTATTTTTTTTTTTTGTCCGTCAGGCAAAA
>JBAMYA010000011.1:6582598-6598647 GCA_037176975.1 Arrhamphus sclerolepis | reverse complement strand
TATATTATATTATATTATATTATATTATATTATATTATATTATATTATATTATATTATATTATATTATATTATAATCATTTTACATGCATTTTGTACTTCTGTCCACTAGGGGGAGCGCTCAACCTTTACTTACAATTGTCTTATACCTACTAAAATCTAAAATTGGCCTTAAAACGATACATCTCATGTACTTTTTAGGCCTCGAATTTTATTTATTTCCTCACTACTTCCTTTACAATGTGCCATATGTAACGGTAAATACTTTACTTACTTTCCAGTCAAACAGAGGGTGTCTGTGAGGGGCCAACAGCGCGACTCCTGAAGCTCCGCTCCTCTGGACCAAAATATCCCGAGCGACTCAGTGAGCTGCAACTGTTGCACAGACTTGTCATTCAGTTCACCGGGCAACCTGACCTGCACCCTGCTCAACATGATTCCCTGTGATCCACATGTTTCACTCACTGAAGCCACCTCAAGTACTTCTTTTGGACCGGACTGTTTTACACAGAATTGAGGTAGTTTCGGGGATGTAATGGAATTCATTTCTCTCGGGATTCGCACTTTGAGGAGAGGCTGAACAAGTTGATGAAAAGCGGAACTTCTTCAGACGCCGCAGCTCATCAGAATGGTTGGTATGGAGAGCACAGAAACTGATCTTTACATAGGCCAGTTTATCTGGAGCCTACTTTTATCTCAAATCTGAACGAACACCACCACACAGTGTTGAAGCTTCAGTCCAAACTATATCAGAGTGCAAGAAGTCAGTAAGTGAGACAGGGCTGGAATGGTTTCAGTTTATGAAGACATTTCTGATTTTTACACACACGCACACACACACACAGTCACACACGCACGCACACACACACACATATATATGTACATATATATGTATAGCCTATATATATATGCATATGTTATTATGATTGTTTGCGGCATGCGACATTCCAGTGTTGGGGGTGTACATTCTCTGGGGAAGGGATTCCACTCAGCTCTTATCTTACGGGTCATCATTTATAGCTTCCTCTCTCCTCTCCCACACACTTTGTGACTGACAACCAAAAGATAAACAGTCGTGTATTCAGTTCATGTTGACTATTGGTAATTTATGACGCCAGGTAACAAAGACGTGGATAGATTTATTTGCTGGTTACCACAGCAACGGTAACTCCCCTCTCAGGCTGAATAATGATCTTACTCTGACCATCTTGTTTTCCTATAGTTGGTCTACAACTGAACACTTAAACATACTAATGCTACAGGTTAACTTAGAAATATTGATTTGATCGCTGATGAAAAACTCTGCTGTGAATGTTGTTTTCATAACCAAGTAATATGACAACTAGGCTGTATCTTATCTATAGCAAAACATCCTTTAATTCCCTTTTATGTAAAAATCTCACTTCCAAAAGATTAAACATTAGGCCTATTTCACAACCGTATCATACACTGTTGTTCAGTAATTGTAGTCGAGTTGAAGAATTCCAACAACAATTCTATAGAACCAGCTGTACTATAAAGATCACAATTAAATATACTATATATACCCTATTGTTTATACTGTTAAAACAATCTTGTTTTCTATAGGTCACTGAAACACAGGGATTATCAGTAACTACATAAGATTCTTTAAAGCATAATGTGCACTTGCAACACAATCTCATAAAAGGACTCAGATGGCTGGTGTTTAATTTGTCTTCACATAATACTTACATTGAATAAGAAGCAGCTATTAAAAGCATTTGTAACAAGATGATAAATGGTGCTACAGCGGTTTTGTTATGAGCAGATGATCAAATGTGTCATATGCCTCAGTGGTTTGTGAACATTCACGAATGTCAACTCATGTGGGGCTTTTTTCCCTTTACACAGCAGATGCAATAAGCTGAGATAATTGGTGTACATCTAATTTACAATATAAATGACAAAACACCAGACTACTTATTTTCTTGATGAATTGCCGATGTGGAATGTATTTTTTTTTTCATTTTAAATCATAAATAAGAAGAAATATACCCCCGATTCTGTAGAAAAATTGTCAAATTGTCCTATTGGTCAATTCTAATTCTTTTGTCCTAATTTGTTCAGGTGAAGTTCAATTATTGCAGAAAAAGACTGCAAAACAAATACGCCATACTATATATTTTCAGTTGTACACAGATCTCCTGGTATTTCACACTGGCAAACTGTATTTTCCTTTGATGCACTCAGCTATCTGACCAGTTCAACATGACTTGTAACATTGAAAGACGTAGTCACTGCCAGAGTGACGTGTGAATGACCTAGCTGTATATGTTCTGCCATCTCAACCCAAAAACGGGTTCAGAGTCACTCCTGTGTAAAGAGGCCTTTGTGGTTGTGGCATGCAGCAGGGTGGTGCAAGACCAAGCAGACTTTTCCTTCCAGTGACAGCGGTTCTCAGTCCACAGGCTGCTCACCGTTTCACATCATTCCACGTCAACAGTGTTGTACTGGAGCTGCAAACTTCCTGTTCCCACTCAGAGAATTTCGCAGGCAGTGTCCAACCATAGCTTGTGTTTAGACTGCAGTCATTTGGACCTGCTTCTGTGCTCAGAACTGGACAGGACAGAGGTTGCAACAGCATGCGAGAACCGAAGCTCCAAATGTGTAACACAGAAAGTCAAAGACATGAATTCAGAAAATATTGGTCATGTATCAGGCCTTTAGACGCACTGTTGCTTATTTCTTGTCAAACACTGCACCTTGAGTGGAAAGACTGCGGTGTTGCATGTGCCTCTGCTAATTAATAGCAGCAGTGTGTTGATGCTTTGCAAATTTCCTCCATGTGGATGCTGTCTCATTTACTTTTGCTGTGTTATTGACTCACTGGCAGGCAAGGTAGGCAGGATTATGCTAAACTCTGAAGATTAGTCAGGGATCTGAACCAAGCTGCCATTATCTTCAAAGTGAACTGATATTAATCATTCAGGGTTGTGGAGGATTTTCACAAATAGGTGCCATTAAATACACCCTTATCTTCATTTGACTACCAACCGCCTGCCATCTACAGACTTGTAAAACCGCTGAATGGCCCTCAGGCTCAGCGCACTAAATTTATAGCTCTGTGACAGACCGGCTTTCCCCTTAAATTTTAGCTCTGCGCAGTTATGCCTCTCAGCATTTGGGCATGTGTCAGTCTCACTCTATGTTTTGGAGCCTCTGTTCAAGATATCACCCCCACCCCCTGTACTCCCACGAGTGTTGACAAGGCAGAGCAGCTGGCAGCTTGGACATCAGGCCGCTTCGCTGCCTACATCTGTGGGGGGTAGAGAGTATCACTCCAAGCCAGACAACTCTTGAGCTTCCTGACATGCAGCTTTACAGATGTGGTATCACAGTTTAATTGGTAAAATTGCGCTTGATTGCGGACTGTCATTCATATTTCACTTTGCCGTCCTGGATGTTTTTCCTCTTACTTTTTTTTTTTTTTAACTTTTACACAGACTCATAAATACAGTGTCTGTATGTGCAACAGCTCCCAGTCTACCTTGGTGGGTGGGAATGTTCCTGAAATGCACTGGTGCACTTTAAGATAACAATGACTTCCTCATGGCAAAGAGTGATTTTCTTTCTATATTCTCATATCCTGTTATTTTCTCTTATCTTCTTTTGTAGGATATGTTTAAGTTAATGCTTTGAACATACTTTTGCAAGAACAATGTACAGTGCTACACTAAATAATGGAGGAAGGAAGTTTTTTTAGAGGCATTTCTAAAAGCGTGAGCTTTGGCCACTGCTGTGACTCAGCATCACAGTGCAGTTTGGTACTACTAACTTCATTTCAGCTTCCCCTTTTTGTATCAAAAAGTCTTTTAACAGAAGGAATCGAGACAAAGCAGTTGCTTATATTTGTCCTTAAAGTTGCAAAATGTGTAACTGACAAGTTGATGTTTGTTTCATTTGGCAGGAGGAAACATTACCAACTACAGGGAATACAAATAACTGGATGGCTGTTTGACAGGACAGTTGAAGATTTGAAAGATTGGCAGCACTTGTTAAGAAGCAGTCTATAAAAATACATTCAGACACAACTGCATCCAAGAATGAGGATCAAATATACAATATGCATTGTCTTCTTTGTGGCACTTGTTATCATTGAGAAAGAAAACAGGATTATTTCAAGGTAAGTCAATTTCAGTTCCAGAATGTTTTGTTTGGAAAACCTCCATGGGAGATGCTGAATAGCTGTAAATGTCGCAACAAAGCTATAATTTCATCAAGTTTAAAGATAACGTAACTTTGGGTCTGTCACATTTTCAGGGTTTCGGATAAACTCACGTTAAAGCAGACCTCCCAGACTCCTCTAGAGCCTGGTGGTTTGTCTCGCGTGCTGCTGAAGCACAATGCTTCCTTCCCTTCACTCAGCAAAGACTTCATGCTGATGAAGCGGCGCCTGGAGAACTACAGCAAGCACCAGGAGGTGATGAAAAGTGGAAAGAAACACATTCTCCTGTTAGCCACCACCAGGACAGGCTCCTCTTTCGTAGGCGAGTTTTTCAACCAGCAAGGTGACAACATGTTCTACCTGTTCGAGCCTCTGTGGCACGTGGAAAAGATGTTGACGCTGGACACTGGAGGTACCAATGCTACAGCAGCAGCCACAGCATACCGTGACGTGCTCCAGCAGCTCTTCCTGTGTGACTTCACCCTGCTGGAAAGCTTCATCGACCCCCTACCTGTGGATCACATCACCACGGCTCTTTTTCGCCGGGAGTCCAGCAGCTCTTTGTGTGAGGAGTCTGTCTGCAGCCCCGTCATCAAAGGCGTCTTTGAGCGCTATCACTGCAGGACCAGGCGCTGTGGGCCCCTGAACCTAAACATGGCATCCAAGTCCTGCCTCCAGAAGGAGCACAGGGTCATCAAGTCTGTAAGGGTGCGCCAACTTGAGAATCTTCGTCCTCTAGCGGAAGACCCACGCCTTGATATTAAATTCATTCAGCTGGTTCGGGATCCTCGGGCAGTGTTGGCCTCACGCATGGTGGCCTTTGCTGCCAAATACAAGAACTGGAAGGAGTGGGCTATGGGCGGGAATGTGCCCCTTGATGATGACGAAGTAAGGAAACTGAAAGGTAATTGTGACAACATCAGACTGTCCGCCATGGTGGGTCTGAGACAGCCTCCATGGCTGCGTAATCGTTACATGCTGGTGCGGTATGAGGACATTGCGCGGTTCCCCATGAAGAAAGCAACAGAGATGTACAAGTTTTCTGGGATCCCCCTCACCACACGAGTGAAGTCTTGGATTTTGAAGAACACTCATGCTTCTAAGGAGACCAGTGGGGTTTATTCTACGCAGAAAAACTCCTCTGAACAAGTTGAAAAGTGGAGATTCAGCCTACCGTTCAAGATAGCCCAGGTTGTACAGAGAGTTTGTGGACCAACACTCAAGCTCTTTGGGTACAAATTTGTGACCAGTGAAAAAATGCTAACAGACAAGTCTATTAGTCTGATTGAGGATAAAGTGTTCAATGTTTTATAGAATTCAACAAAGATGAATACCAAAACAAAATGCAGGAAAAGTCAAGTTTTTAAAACTTTCCACTGAAACCTTCTGAATTGTATTTATTGGGTTCTTTTATCCTCACACAGATTTATATATTTTCTGATAGTGTGCTATTTAAAAAAATTTTTTCTTACTATTTAAGTGTTTGATGAGGAAAATTGATTATTTTCTGAGTTGAAAATATATTAAGGCTACTGAGGCAAGAGCATGTGGGAATATAATTTTGCTTTAAATGTAGAAATAGCTAAGTGGAAACAGGAACATATTTTTAACTTTGCACTCCGCACTATTTTGTCCCTGCATTGCAAACTCATCTGCTGTTTGCAATGCAGTTGCTGTTGGCTCATCTGCAAATCTGTCCCACTTTTAATTTCTGAGATCCCAAAGGGGGTTATCTGTGGGTTGGTGAGCAATAATGAGCAATTTAAAACACTCCCCGGATCCTTCATTAGATATCTTGTTTTTTTTGTCTAGCAGCTCATGCATTAGCAACATAAGCTGCTTTTGTTCCAAAGAAACTAAACCCAAAAATGAATTGCTTTGTGTAAAACTGCTTGTGGTCAGACAAGGAAATACCAATTTCTTTTGCCAGGCAATCTCTTTTTTCATGAAATTAAGATGTAATGCTCCATGTAAATGTATTTATTTACTGAAAGGTCTGAGTTTGCTGCAATAGTTGAGATCTTTTTCCTTCTGCAGGGAAAGCGTTTTTTGAATGTCTCCTCTGTTCTGTTGTTGAGCATTGTAATACACTCAAAATCTGTTAAAAGACTGTAAGGATCAGTCATGTAAAACAGATGCTTATACTTCTACTGTATGCTAACATTCTAACTGCAGCTGGTTTGCAGGATTGTGGTTTTTCAGTGGCTCTCTGAATGTCGAAACCATTCTCTTAGTTGGTGACGATACGACACTTTGACCTACGAGACTGTTTGCTGATGTTGGGTCTTTTCTTTTTACATTTTGTTTGTTGCAATAAATCTACTTTTACATGTAAAAAATCTCATTTTTAAGATTACAGTTTTGACAAGGAAATATTGTGTTCATATTAAAAAAAAGAAAGCAAATAACTAAATAACTAAAACATGACGGACAATGGCCAGATTATAAAACACACTGGCACTGGTGTGTGATTACTGAATCGTCCAAGTGTTGGGAGAAATAATGATATTAATGGCATGTTTGACTGTGGTGACTCACCTTTTCACAGAAGACTTTGCTGTGCCTCAACTACTGTATCTCCCAAGGTGGAACAGAGGCACAGCAAAAATCACCAACCTTTGTACTAGAGATCATTCAAAGCTGCCACCATGGAAGTGCTGTGTGTAAGAGGTTCACACTGTATGTGAACAGTACAGTTTTAATTATTTAACATTGTTAATGATTGTTTCACATGTTACACTGCGATTGATCAAATGTTGCTACAACAGAAGTAAACCCAGGCTCCAAACGCATCATGATTGCACCATTGGCTTGCACCGACTTCAGTTTGCTGCTAATGGTGCTGGTGAGTCAAAAGCTGGCAGCTACCTTAATGGTGATCATGTGCTTAGAAAATGAAAAACAAAAAACAAAATGACCACATTTTCCTTCTCTGTTTCTCCATTGTATTTCGTGCTGTTGTTGTTGGAGGCTACTGTGCTTCATTTCATGGTGCATTTCTGTTGGTTGGTCAGCTGGCAGAAAACGAGGCAGCAAGAAGCAGACACACTGAGATGATTCCTTCTAACACCTGACACTGCTGGATATCCGTCGGACTCTTTGATCCCAAGATGACTGTCTTTCATCCTTGTTCCTGTCTCATTGTGAGAAATGCAGCCACCGTTTTTGAGCTACGATTGTCGATTCTTTCCCACAATTGTGAAACTTTATCTGAGACGGCCAATATCTTACAGTTTGAACTCAGCCTAAGTCATTAGCCACAGAGGTGTGCGGTCTCATAGTCTTAAGTTATGCTTCGGTGATGCAAACATATTGAAATGATCCTTTAATATATGCTTATATGTTACAACTTCGCAACCTACATATTGGACCTACATCATAATTGCCGTTTGTAGCAGATTGTGGTTGTTGTTTGTGTAGGTCTGTAATTACACCACTAAAAAATAGATAGAAGTGCAGGTTCTTTTGTGCAGTGCTTTAGCTTGCAGTGCTGCGCTTCTTTTTTTTTTTTTTTTGTATTCTTTAGCTCAGATGTTACAACAATGCAAATGAAGCATCTCTTATGTGTGTTGGATCTGATAAATGTTGAGCAACAGAGACTTTGACTGATATTACAGCAATCTTATCTTTCTATCTGACTTGGAAACAACAAAGAAGAAATAGTGATGGTATAATATGGAAAAAGGAATATAATATGCTATCAAGCAGATCAGTCACATCTGTTGCAGTCCATGTCAACTTGACAGGTAGTTACAGTTCTGGGAAGGTGCACGTGAGGCTATGACAGAGGTTACTGGGTTAAAGATCACCAGTTACAGTACTGTACATTGATGTAGAAGCACAAGTTACACTTTACAATTAGAATTTTCACAGTGTGCTTATTTTGTTTCTCTTTTCACTTTCTTTTACAAATTGCATCTTCAAAACATGCCTGTCAAAATAGCTAACATCATGTTGAAGCAGGAAATCTGGGACCACCCACAAAATGGTTGAGACCTTTCTTTGAGGAAAAAAAAAAATGTCAACTTCATTTTGGGAAATCACAAAAGTCTTTGGCATTCCCCTGGAGTTACAACACTTCCAGTGGCGGGATTCTTCTTGTCTTGCTCGTTCTTGACTGGGACACCGCAACCACAAGAGTCAGCTATGCTTCTTCTTCTTCTTTCTTTGTTTTTTTTTTTTTTTTTTTAATAAACCGAGAATGCTAGCAAAATCATTGAACAACAACAAGAATAAACTATAGAAAATTAACAAGTTACATGTATATATTTAATAGTTTTCTGTGTCAAACACAACTGCCTACTAACTCTCTGCCTGCTAACAATTGAACTGACTGGCTTCCTTGTCCTGTAAAAATGTTTAAGATTTCAGCACACTGAATTTGTTTTTTTTCTCAAAGGAGGCAGGACGGAAGGATACTGCAGAGGCAGTTGCCCTGACTGCCAGTATGTTTACCACTGCGGGCCCAGCTATTTAAGTCTACCAACCTAGTAATTACCCCAACTTTACATATAATGTGGTCTAAGTCATTTTTGTCCACCTGACCCCACCCGCATACAAAAACAGCAGCATTTATCCAGGCTCTCTCTCATCCTACCCTCTTTCTCCCTTTTTTTTTACACAGAAAAGTAAACCTTGAGTCTACATTAATTCATTTATCCATTCATTAGTCCATGCTCTCTCTCACTGCTGCGCTACACCACCTCAGTGCACTGCCAGTGTGGTCACTCATAACAACAGATTATTGTCTGGCTGGTTTGGTTGTGTTATTTTTGCAAAAGGTTCTGCCAGGTCTTCAGTAACAGCATCCAAACTTAATGAGAAGAGGTTCAGTATTCATAAACTCTTCTACTGGAGCGACTTTATGTGGGCCGTGTGGAGGGTGGAGTCACTGCACAGTTGGGGCAAATATAGAATAACCACTTTCCACTGAATTAAAGCCTTCTCAGCCCCCCTCCTCGGCAGTAAAATGAGGGCATTTAGGTAACCACACCCTCCTGCTCTGTTATATGGTTTTTTGCCACATCAACCATGAGGGGGTTGGAAATATGCAAAACAGCCTGAGCCAAGGACCTGAGAGCGTGAGAGCAAGCTGCAAGAACTGTGATAAACAGGCACAAAACCGAGCTAATTCCTATGTGTCTCAGAGATACGTATAAAAATTATGCTGCTGGAGACAATAATGATGGTTGAGGAGGAGATATAAATCTAAATACAGTGCAAATTATCTCATGCTGAGAGATGTGATTCATCCGCTCAAATCCAGCTCAAACTGTTGCACTTGTGACAGCACGAGACGTGGAAACGGAAGTTTACACACAAAACACAAAAACTGTCCAGTTTTTATCAGCCTGTAAAACTTGTGTATTGATTTTTTTAACACTTCAGTGACAGTATTACAACCGTAGATATTGTCCATATAAGCAGTTTTCCAGCATATCAGCAGAAATTATTTTCACTTTGAGGCAAAGTCTGCATAGGATTCAATTCTTGGTCAGAATCATGCTGCTAAAACAGAGACAGAGAGAGAGAGAAAGCAATATTCTTGGAATTTATTGACAAGTATGTGAATTTCGTCTCATCTAAAGCAAGCTATAGTTCTAACTTTGAGGCATTCATGAGTTTAACTTTTATTATTTATTTATATTTCTGCTCATGCAACTGTGGACAGAGATCAGTGATCTGCTGGTGTTTTGGGTTTAGGTTTTGGACTAATCAATGGTGCAGTCATTACAAACTTCACCTGTTTACATCATACAGCAATGAATGTTAAAGGCAGATATACATCTTCTTTGCCTAATCTTTGTGCTCACTCATCCTACAGAGAGAAGTAAGCAGGTGTTTCATCGTGCTGAGTCAGAAGACACTTTTGAAATGAACATTAAGCAACTTAAGGTGTTATGGTTACCCATAAAGCTGCTGACAACCTTTTCAATTACTATGTAACCTGACACGAAGGGCAATTCTTCTGAGTTCTTTTTGAATTATTTTTGTGGACACTGTTGTGGCTGACCACAATGTAAAAACCTTTGACAGAGTGGAAACAGATGACCATTTTTCTGCATTTAGACTCAGCAAAGCATGTGAAAAGTTACTCCAAATGCAGCCAGAGGCGAGAACTGCCTGACCACCGTAGCCACCAAAATGAATAAAAGACAGAAAATAAGAATAATAGTGAATGATTGTGGTAGCTCACAAATGCAATACCAACATTTCAAAACAATAAAGTGCTGTTTCCTTTTCCTGGTGGTGCTGGTCAAAAATGTAATCTTAAAACAGTCTAAAAGGTCCTGCCTCTTGGAAGTTCATTCATCGACAGATTTATGTCGAAGTTTAATGTGTCACTTCATAGTGTCTGTATTTTAAAGAGGTCACAGAAAAGAAAAGAAGAAAAAAAAGAGAAAATTAGATATTACATGTGATAATGATTAAGGATTTTCAGTCCAAATACAGTAAGACTTGGTTTTCTTTAGTTTACACTTTCTTTCACATGGAACACGGTTATCAGCGTATGACCTCAGTATGTATACACAGTACTACCAACCCTTGCACCCGGCCTCAAAATCAACAGAGCTTTACACCCTCTCTAAATTTAGACGCACATTATAGTTTAGGATAAGATTTCATGGTTTTGTCAGACTAGTAGCCGTGTGGCATTATGTTTCAGCTCGGCCCCTCCAACCCAAATGATGGCTTTGCGGATACAAGAGAGACGAAGCAAATGGTTGAAGTTAGGTTTGGGGGTTGTGAAGAAGAAAAAAAAAAGGAAAACAACATGAAAGTGTGCTGCTTTGATTGTCAATGATTAGAGGTCTTTCCAGTAGCTTTTCACAATGTTCCTTTTTGTTTTTTTTATATGTTACAATAAGCTCATTGAGCAATTCAAACTCCATTTCTTTTGGTCTGTAATAAAATTACCTGGAGAATTAACTTCATGCTCCAGACTACATGACTGTCCAGAAGCATTTATGTTAGAACAAGAGTTAAAGAGAAATCCCTCAAACCTTGGCTACACCAATCAGCATCAAAATCTGGTCAAACGTTGCATTGTTTCATGAAGTTCTGAAGCACAGCAGACCTGAAATAAAATGACCCGCTGTCGGTGGTGCCATCATTTGCCTTCCGACTTGCATTTTGTGAAGAAAAGAAAACAGCCAAGCCCCAGTCAAGACGTTTAAGTCTTTCACTACATCAATACCTCCTTTTGTGTCAGCACCAAGTGAAACCAGAGAGCCCCCAAAAAAAGAAAAAAAAAAGTGGAGCTACTGAATGGGTCAGTCATTTGTCCCTTTCAGCTGGCTTTGCTCCAAATACAGAGTAAGTGCTTTTCTACTGCCACTTGTCACAATAAAATATACTCGGCTGAGACCTTAAAAGAGAAGATGGCTCAGGAGAAGCTTCAGCACAGGATCTCCTCGTTTCCTGTAAAACGTGGTGCTGATGCATTTACCAATTATAGATAATCTACGACCTCACCGTTTTAATGACAGACTTTTTCCTTTTGGACATGTGAGCAGCAACCATGTGATGCTACTTTATGGCTGCCCCAGATGAGAAAATCCAATAAAAGAGGGTGAAATGTATTTGCAGAATGACAGCTAGAAGAAGACAGGTAACCACAGGCCCTCGTTTTAAAACATTTCTTCCTCTCTTAAAGCTCACATTGATGTTTTTGTTTTCATTTTGCTCTTATCCAAAAATGGGAGATTATTTGTTTCTATTTGAAGGTGAACAACATTGAGGGATTCTGTTTGTTCATGTCAAACTATATATTTCAATACCTTAAAGTAAGACTAATGAAAATGGAGTCGAGTGGTGCATTAATGATACGCTTATATCCATATTTAGGCACAAATGACAGAGCTGCAGAGCAGAACCAGACCTGTCCTGTGTGCTGCTCCACAGCAGTCCAGCATGTCACTCTTGGCAGAGCAAAATCAGGACTGCATGGTCATTCGTCAGGGTTAACGTCACTAGCATGCACCTAAAACGCTCAATCTGTACAACTGATCTGCAATCTGGGTAGGTATTTCCAGTCCGTCCAGTCAAATTGTAGCATACCATACCAAAGAAACTATAAATAGATGTATAGACTACAATTAGACCCTTTATTGTTCTCCCTCCCTTCTTTTGTTCTGCTCCTTCTCCTCCATCACTAAATATAGGATATAAATATATAAATAATGGAGGAATGAAGTTTGCCTTTTCCACAGCCCATCACTCTGATTGCAGCAGCAGGAAAGAAATATTTTCATACCTTTGCCTCAGCTATTTCTCGTACACAAAGCTTCTCTATTTCCAGCACAGGGGCTTGTGGCCTGAAATAGTTAGGTAGGTAGGAGTAAAAGTTCCTCTGCAAAGAAAAGAAAGAAAGAAAGAACACCAACAAAAGATATATATAAAAGCTTAGAACAAATAAACAGTTAAAAAAAAAGCCATAGAATGTATTTATAGACTAACTTTTAACTCAAAGTAGCCACCTTTGGAGGCTGTAACATCTGAAGACACTCGTGGGATTCTTTGGAAATCAAACAAAATTCTTCTGAACTCTGTTGCAGAAGTTCCCATAAACTTGTAAGTTGCTTTTCTGTATTCCCTGAAACATTTTATGTACAATGCAGTTTTCTTTTTTGTTAACCTCTGGAAGTTCACTAGTTACCTTTATACCATTTTTAAATTATTCATAGGACTTTTAACTTTTGTCTTTAAAGATTCAAAAGTATTTTAAAACTTTTGACTGGTAGTGTAAATGTATAAATATATACGGATCAACTTTGACCTGATATCACTGAAAAACAGAGCTACTATCCTCAAGAGATCAGATACAATTTTTGACTTATTTTCTCATCTGCAGGAAACAAAAGGTATATTTTTTGTGTGATAAATAAATCTCTTTTTTGCCAGAGAACAAACTTTGTGTTCTCAAAATGAACAACAATTGGTGGTTAATTCAATATTTCCTAAGTAAAACACAGCAAAACATATAATTACTGTCATGTTATCACAAGAGTTCTATAAAAGACAATAAAGCATGGACACAGTTTAACTTGTCTTACAATGAAAATTTTAATTTGACATGACTTATAAATAGTGACTTATAAATGGAGAACGATTGGTCATTTATATCAAGCTCTGCTTCAAGCCTTGTTTGGGAGTTTTGCTGTTACAGAGCACAGAGAATGATATTGTAGTCCACATCCCAAACAAACAGTTTTAAAGATTTACATCTTTACCAGAATCAGAATGAAGTTATTGCAAAGCAGGTTTGCACTTAGTACGAATTTGACTTGTTAGTGCAGAATATCAGAGTATTTACACAACTATTTTAAAAGTTTTATATGAACAAGTTACCTTCAACTATAAAGTTATGACCCCTAGTTAATTTTGAGCAGTTTCCTGGAGTGTCTGGTACTGGGATCTTAGCAGTAGATCCTTTAGGGTCTGTGGGTTGCAGAGTGGCTCCCATAGAAGCCACCAGCTTCCATGAGATCGACATGTGAAGAGTTAACACCTTAGACTCAGTCTTCCTCAGCCCAGGCCTCCTGGACCCACTGCCTGCATGTTTCCTAGCCTAAATGAACGTGTCATTAACAGCTTTGCACAGACCTTGATGACATGCTGATGAGATGACCACTCCTTTGAATCAGAAGCCTCCATCATTCACTGGTTTCAGCGATCCCACTTTCATCCGAGCAAGGCAGGCAGCACTGTGAGGGTTGTGTTCTTTGATGCTTCCAACGTGTTTCACAGGATTCGGTCTGCGCCACCACAGTGGATGCCTCCACAACCAGAGGAATAATTGACTAGTCGATTGACATGTCTGAAGATAAGACAGGAGGTGCTTTGCCGATGTTGTCTGCAAGGACAGACAAAGCAGACAGGAAGCCAAGTTCCTTCAGAGTTGAAGATATTTACAACAATCATCAATCTTTTCTTGGTTTACAAGCATTACTTGAAGCATACACGTCCAGTGGCAAAAGCACCTTTAGTTACATGAAACTGTATAATGCTCCTTCACTAAACATACATTTTCATACTTTGTTAATTCTTTTTGACTTAATAATTAAGATGACAATGACTTTTGTGGCAGATAAAATGATTAATCACAAAGCAACAAAATAAAGCAGCTATTCAAATGGAATGCACTTTAACAGCCAGTCGGGAAAAATTTGCATTTAAAAGCTTGTGGTGAGTTGAATGGTAAAAATCAGTTTTTGGTCATTGCACACCTGTGTGTACCAATGATGACAAATTCAGGTGTGCATACTTTCAAACAAAGAACAGACAAGAATGTTTGTTATTATTATTATTATTATTGGACAGGCTGGAATGATGCTGTGCATACCGCACATGGACAACCACTGAGGGCCTCAGAGTGATGTCCCCTCAAGCTACAGAAACATCTGTGTGCCACTAGACTGTGCAGAACAGGTGGTAAGGCCGGGACCCTTCATTAATGCCTGACGACAGATGAGTGCAGATCCGACTTCAAACTCCTCTCTCGCGATCACTAAGAAAGCATGACTTTTGTGCTGTAAACCATTAAGGAAACATAAACTTTTTGAAGATGTTTGGATTCAAAAGTTGTGATCTTATTGGCTCATTTGCAGGTTGAATGCACACTCATCAGGAGCAACGTGTGCTTCAGTTTATTGCTCAAGGATGCTTTGACCTTTGGACAGAAGGAGTCAAAGATTGAGTCACCAACTCACTTAAAGAGTAAATGTTTCTACGACTTTCTTTTCTTTGGTTCAAAAACTCCTTCCCTCGACAGTATTTACACTCTTTCATGAAACTTGGTACTTGATAAGTTTGCACAGGAAAGAGGCCCTTCTGTGGGGGTGACACACCTCTCTTTACTTTTCTAAGGGCAAGAAATGAACTTTGATGATGACGTTACACCTTCAGTAGTGTTTTTGTATTGAAGGAATTTGATATAGTTGATCTATAAAGGTAAAACACCCTTTACCAGAGTTTAAATAAACAGAATGAGTTTACAATGCACAACAGAGCAATAGATGACAACATGTGCAATTTGTCAAATAATAATCTTGGGAGAAAAATGCCTTTAATAATAGAAAGTCATACAATAAAGAAGAAAATGTGTGGTTAAATGACATGATGTAAAACTAAAACAACGAGCCGATGAGTACCCACAAGAGCTTCCCACATGGCTTGTAAATGATCGGTTTCTCACATGTGGATAAGTCAGCCTCCATGCTTAGCGTTGGCTTTTCTCTTTCACAGATGCATACTAGTAAAATCTCTGGCAGGCTGACGTGTAGCAGCACAGCTCGTAATCTGATGTTAGCAGAAGCCTAATGCACAACAAGCTGTGATCGTAGCTTCTCCTGCTGGGTCACATATCTGTTTGGCTGAAAGAAAGATAGTATTACATGTTACAGCAGTAGTGCAATGTTTTGATTTCAGAAAAAAAAAACATGAGCCTATCTCTACCGGACCCAAAATAGTCACCGTTCATATGGATTATTATCAGAAACTCTTCTGATAAGCTTTTGGTCTCTATTCCAGTAAAAGAGGTTATGAATCGCTGGATATCATATATTAAACATCTTGAAAAAGTGTTAACATCTGTTTTAAACAAGAATTTACCAAAGCTGTAATTGCAATTTTCCATCTATCTAATATTTTCTATTCAGTGATGTTGCTAATAATCATATTCCATAATTACAGATATATATTCTTATCATTTTTCATGCGCTCAAAAGTGTGTTAACATTGAATATATATAGCGTCATTTGTTTGCTTGATTTTAAGTGAATGTGAATTTATTTATAATATAATATAATATAATATAATATAATATAATATAATATAATATAATATAATATAATATAATATAAT
>JBAMYA010000011.1:6526021-6542032 GCA_037176975.1 Arrhamphus sclerolepis | reverse complement strand
AGCCACAGACTGCACATCAGCTTGTTTGCTATGTAGTGTGATTGTTAATTATTTTTTATGCTACTTTTCACTCTAATAGGATGAACTTATTTTTGTATCACACACTAAATAAAGATTTGATTTTGATTTTGATTTTGATTTTGATTTTGATTTTGAATTTGATTTGATTTGATTTGATTTGACTTGTTTTTTTGTTTTTGCTTTTATTTTTTTTGTTCAGGGGTTAATTTTAGGATTTTATCCCACCACCAGGGCAAATTTTAATCTTAGACAAAGGCAGTGTAGTATGACACACCAGAGACAAGATGAGCTATTGCTTTAGCAGTTTCAGGCATAAATGACATTGACTTCTGGGAGATGGAACTCTTTAACATGCTCTGCACCAACTGAGTCACATCTGCCGTTGACAAACAGCTAAGGAGTAACCTGAGTCTATGTTCTCTTTACTGGCAATTTTTACATTTTATCATTGAAGTCAATGAGCCAATCTGCAATTTACGCCGTGGAGAGCGGGATGAGTGTATTCAGAACCCGGTCACACACCCAATCTCCTACTAAAGAGCAGCGATAATGTAATAATGCCTCACTGATGTGCCAGGCAGTAATGGTGCTGAACATCTCCCATTCATCCAACACTACCTGATCATTGCTTTAACGGAATAATACATTACGGCTGGAAATAGCTGTAAACCTCCAACTTTATCTTGGGAATGTGCACTCCTTTTTACCTCAGGAAACGTTTCTGTCCCTTGGTAATAAAAGGCAGAGCTATCAGGATGAAATGAAAAAGAGATTGAAACCCCTCTGTCTCTGTCATGCAGAGCACTGACACACATATCACGGCCTTCTTCTTATTTTGTAGCCTACAGGCTGTTGGTATTATTATGAAAATAGGTATTATGATCTTATGCTTTCTCCAGGAAAAAAATAAATAAAAAAATCAGACATTTGGGATGGCTATTATTTTCTCTCATGGCTGTAAAGTAGGTTTGATTGACTGTTATTTCCCTCTGTTTCTTATCCCTGTCAATTCTTTCTTCTTTGACAAATGACTCTTAGCCCTCTGTCAATAATGGCCTACCTAAATGTGCTTAAATGGGCCAGGGCACACCAATGTTATGGCTGTTCATCCCATTTAAATTGCTTTCCACCTTACATAATTACAGAAACAAGGTATGAGTGGGTAGTTCAAGCACAGACACAGTATAATGTACGCGTAAAGATGAAGGCACAGATGCGTACAGTATCAGGCCATATTATTAAAGGATATAGAGGCATAAATGAGACAGTGAACAAAGCTTTGTGATAATTGAGAAAAGACAGAGGCACAAGAAGGTGACACCAGCCATTAACCTTATATCAGGCCATTTTGTAAATCAATGTCACTCACATTTAATAACAAGTATAATCAAAGGAATTATGCAAATTTAATTTGATGCCTCTTGCATTATGCAAATCTCAGCTAAATATAATGAATCCTGACACTTGACCACTTCGGTATACAGAATGGGTGGTTCTCCTTGCTATTGCTGGCAGGATTTGGGGGGAAAGACCAAAGTAAAGAGGAATAAATACATTGTAGAACATCAATTCAATAATTGCTACCCACTTTGGAGAGTCACTGATCTGTGCTCTGGTTTTGTCCTCTGATTTTGGTTGCTGAAATAACGACATTTAGATTGCTACCATTCAAAATCTGAGCTATGCTGAATGTTATTAAAAGGTCTTTGTGTAAATCTGTATAGCTTTTTCAGGAAAATGTGCGTGTAATAGACCAAGCTCATTGAAGTACACAAATGAAAACAAACATCAAATGCTTTCGGCAGAAGCATTTTTTTCTTTTTCTTTTTTTTTTTTCCCTTCATGTGTTATTAGTGACCAACATGACCGACTCTGACAACAACCGCACAGACACAGCATTACAAGTGGTTCATAATAACAAGGGGACTCCTCACATCAGGCGCAGTCAGCTGGTTCACTACAACCAAATGTTATGGAGTAAAACAGCATGTCATGCTGCCATTTGACACGGTGAAATAAAATTAGATGAGATCGGTTTCAAAGTGCAGCAAGTGCAGCGACTGGCATGTTTCAGCATGCAATCTGCAATACAAAAAATACCAAACAAGAGGAGGCACACTTAGGCACCAAGAGTGACACACTTACAGACTTATCCTGCTGTCTGCTTCTGAGGGATGTTGCTACAAATTAGATTTTATATAATGTGGAAATAAACATCTAGAAAAACTGTCACTGGATTGTTGCATTCCTGTTTAGTCGTTCACTGATATTCACGCTTAGTCTGAGATATGCAGGACAATTATAGCAAAATAAGGCCAAGATGTTTCTGATTGGCGATCCAATAAGAAGGCAGAAAGATATCCATAGCAAGTGTAATCTAGATAGTATTCTGTGTCAATAAATGTATTGACAATGACCACACTGTGGGGATAATCTGATCAATTTACGAGTCAACCAGCAACCAAAAAAAAAAAAAGTGACAGCAGTACGAACAATCATTCAAGCCTTTTTTATGGAAATATATAAAAGAAATTCACATATTCTTTGTTTTCTAGTATTAAAATAAATATATACATATATATGATTTCAGACTCTCAGTTGAACATCAGTTAAAATTCTATCAAGGTCATGTGATCATGGGAATCAAAAAGAAATTGTAAAAGTGCTTAATACATAGTTCTAACTAGAATTATAATTGATTTAAGTCACATAATTCACAAGGCATTTCTTATTTATCCAAAGTACAAAGTATGTGTTGACTGCTTAGTGTTTTCTCCAAGATGCCATGCAGCAGGATGTAGCCTCAAATGGAGTGTGTGAAGGAGTCCTTTAGCGTGCACCATTCTAGGAGTAAAATGAGCTTTGATTTGTCCCAGAGGTAGCCCATCAAGAGGTGGGAAGGTTAGTTGGTCGTCACGGCCATCTAGACCCTGGCCCGTGAAAGCCTGCCAGAATCAATGCTAATTATGCTGCCATCTGCGAGGTGCCTGTGCTAGCTTGACACCTGTACACTTCCAAGTGACATACGAAAACTTCAATCAAGCCAGGAAACAAGACACTAACACAGCGGAAGAGATAAATGATTTATAAAAGTATTGACAGCAGTGGACAACCAACCGTCAAAGGGATGCCTGTCATACCTAAATATGACTGTGACTTGTAAAACCTTTGAGCAAAAATCTTCTCACTCTTTGTGAATAACCTCAAGCCCACTGAAAATACCAAATTGACCCTTCTGCTCTGTCAGCAGTCGCTCTCTCCTGGAATCCCAGCTCACCTGCAGTATGTGTGTGTGATAAATGTCCCTAGGCCATAGTAACACTGTCCCCTTCCAGATAATTTATCATGCAGACACAATCAGTCAAGAGGGCTTGGATTAATATTTTCTGGAGGATCTTTTAAACTTTAGAAGCTGATCAAGCCAGCCACATTAGGCTGACTATTTGCAAGAGGAAACCGATAAACTAGGTTTGGCTGTTTGCTCACTGAGACCAGGGGGCTGTCAATTCTTTGCCCCTTGAAAGAGATCTGCCATTAAGGTGACATGAGAAACAAATGAGGCCAATTTCTCCTCCAATGTCCCATCTGATATGTCAATAAAGGCCCAGGAGCCCCAGGATGCTCTGAGATAGATTTTTCCTTGCAGCTAGACAATCAGTGAAATACATTTAACTTTCCTTTGATAGGTGAATCACTCAGACAAAACCAATGGACTAGTGTTAAGTAGTAACTGCACATCTGGTTTCAGATAAATATATGAACCAGCTTTACTTTTGAAGTCTCACAAGATATCCCAAGGAATGCATTGGAATTATGCACCAAGAAATGAAGAGTTTTCCTGCAGTGATGGGAAAAGCAACACAGGATTTCATGTGTATTTTTGGGCAGTCATAGCTCACATTGGGGTATATAGCTGTAAGAGTAGGAAGTTGATAATAATAAAAAGATAAATAAAAAAATCTGTTTATTAAAGCCACAGGCAGGTGGATTACACAGCTGACTGATATTAAGAGGCTAAATAAATGCATGATTCAGCAATTGGGTGGTCTAATCAGAGCAGAAAGAGCTTCTTTATGAAGATGACCAGTTGTCAGCAGTAGACTTCAAGTTTTAAGTCTCTCTCAATGTGTACGAAAAAGAAAAAAAAAAGACAAATAAATAAATAAATGCTTAGATGGAAATATAGACTACAGCAAAATAAAGAAAAAAGGAAGAAGAAAAATCAGTGCACATAGTGATGTAGACATGCATTTTACCTAGCCTCCGTCAAGGACTGACAAATAGAAATTAAAATAGATCACAATTGGAAACAACATTACAGGCCCACATGTGGTTGTGATACTTATATACAGAATTATAGCCTCATTTGCTGAGCTGCAGCATCGATACACATTCATTACGCATGCAGCTCATAAAGTCAAATGTTTTTCAATAAATATCATGGGAACGAGGCTCGAGATACTCCACATTCAGAGACTTACAATGGCAGCATATGTTGAGGTGGATTGAGTCCTCAGGCTCCAATCTGGCTCTCTCCCTCGGACTTAGAAGATAAATTATGTGGGCTATTTTTTAATTATGTTAATCAAAACACTTGCCATATGCATTACTATTATTAGATTGGTAGCAGAAGACATCCAGTTTTCAATGTGAAACAGTGAGACTGAGCTTTAATTGACAACAAGCAGAGTTTCAGGATAGTTGAAGATAATTCAACAGCTGGCCTTGTTTATATCTCTTGTTAACATGTTATATATGTTTTATGGGGTGTCAGTTGAAGTTGTTTCATATTACAGCTGCAGCCCATTTGCATGAGTGTCGCAATGCGTAATGAAAAGCATAATTGACAAATAAGGTAATGCAACTGGATTTTTTGCAATAACAGCACAACATCCATTCCAGTTGCTTTCCATTTATGTGCTTTTGCTGTGGATGGAGGATGTGGTTTATGTGACTTTAAGTAAAACAAACAAAACAAGTGCCACAGTTCTGGCACTTGAAAGGGTCAAAGAATGCATTTTGGCCTACCTGAGCCGCGCTAATTGATTCTGAGATACATATAAAATCTCAGGCACCATCTTAAATTCCAAGGTTGAACTTACAACCTGCTGGGCGTCCTTGACTGGAGCCAGACGCAGGTCTAGAGGGGGCCGTTTGAACAACAATGTCATTGTTATGGCCTTTGTCATCTCAATTAGGAGACGGGTGCTAAAACACAGAGCTCTAAATGGTGGCATCAGTGTTAACCTGGGACACAACACACTGCCCATAAACCCCAGCACTTATGCCGACTGCTGACCACGCTGTTTGTCTCTCATTACCTTCAGGCTGCAAAACAGGGCCCAGAGGCTATAATAATGACCCATTCTTCCACAAAGATACTGAAACCACTCTGTTGTTGTCAGATGGACGTATGAAATGAAACATTTACATTCTTTCACTCACTCAGCTACATATATTATTTGAGCTGGGTGGCCTTGTGAGCATCTGAAAAGACAGGAAGTCAGTTTATCATTAAGAGTGTGCTTCCGCCATGAGAAATAGTGGCTGATTAAATTAGACCCATTTTAAGGTCAATGTATTTCTTTAATCAGTTGTCCCTTTTGATCATCCCTGGGAAGAGTGCTCCTCAAACTCTGTCCTTGGTAATTGGTCCCCTTTACTGGCTCACTGTCTGTACTCATATGCTCAGTGTATAATGTTTCCAGCATTTTCAGCACAGGCAGAGCACATAATGCTGTGCATGTTTAACAGTCATTTCCATAAGTAAGTGCAATTTCTGTACAGTTTGTTCCTGTGTAATGAAGTGAAATCTTGTTTGTATTCCCCCTATTTCACAAGGAAACCCACTCAAGCAGCTACACAGGAATTAAAGCAGCTAAAAATTAAAAACCGGCACTATCTTTAACTGAATGTCACACTATTAGGAAATAAAATCAATTACTTGCATACTAAGTAGTTCTGTTTTTTGCTATTTCTGATTTTATATTCGGCAAGAGTTTTTGTTTTTTTTCTTTTTAACTCTCTCCCTTCATTGTTATTGTCTGAGTCTATAAGTGACCTTAACAAGAAAAAATGCAAATGACATGCGAGAGAAAATGGCTAACATTTATTTATCCTCGCTGTTCTCTTGTCTTGTTGGTGTCATTAGAACAGTTCGCTGCGTCCCATTCTCTCCCATTATCTCTGCTATCAACGCAGCACAGCAAGATTCCAGCAGGGCTATAAATACTTCCCCTGGACCACATACGGCTAGCACATCATCTCCCAGACACAGCTTAATGATGGAAAAAAAAAAAAAAAATCTAATGTCTTTTTGCTCTCTTTCTTCTTCACATTCTCACAACACCATGAAAGGGGAAAAAAGGCAGCCAGCTTGCAGAAGTTACACATACATTTAACTCAGAAAAATACATCTACTCCTAAGTGTCAGCAACGTCTAAGAAGGTGTGAGAGGAATGATAGATGTCTGTCTTGATCATCCACTGGCACGGGTTTTTGTCGATTGCATCAGGGTCACTGACTGGCTCTTCAAATCCATTAGAGCGACAATGCAAAAAGGACACTTTATCTGAATTCATTATAAATGGATCTATATCTTATGTTTAGGGCCAAGGACACGATTTGTATCGCAATGCAAATATCTATCATTAAGTGTTGACAGTTCATTTTTCCTGGCAAAGAAAGAAAAATGTTTTTTGTACAGCACTCTTTTTGTACTGTTGTTTTCCTGATATTGCACCATCGAGTAGTTGAAGCTGATTTGTTGTCTAAATTGAATGGTTTGTCATAATTTCGCAGGGGGGGAAAGTATCCGAAATTATGATTTGCATGCATTGTAACATTACAGGTAAAGACTATGATAAATGCCTTAACCTATTACCAATAATGCAAACATGCAATGCAATATACTGCTTGTTAAAAATAAATAAATAAATAAAATCAAGAATTGGCCTCATTTTTACTCAGACATAACAAGAAGGACAGACCAGTATAACCGCAGTAAAAAATAAATAAATAAATAAATCACAGAAGTGACAGGAAGTAAAATTACTCCCTGCTACTTTTGTGTTACTAAGAAATTCACAGTAACCCTGCCAAACCTTCCTTCACACAAACTCGCACACCATCATATCCCTGCACTTTGTACGATGCAGGGAGTTGGATTGCTGAGCACATGGCTGGGCATGTCAGTCAAAGAGCAAAGGGAGCATCCCGTTGTGTCGCTATCTAAATAATGGCTATAAAGCGTAGCTAACGGTGTCCTCTGAAATGTGCTCAGGTGGAAAGAACTAGACAAACAGAGACAGCCACTGCAGTGCTCCATGACACAAAGGACAAAGTTAGGGCCTCATTTCCTCCCTTTAATCAGTGTTTACATCCACCCCAGTACTGATGGCTAGTGAGGAAGACATGTATCAGTCAGCAAAGGTAACCTAACTGAAGAGGACAAAAACTCTGACGAAGCGGGCATGCTACAGCCCGACACAGGCTTTACTTTCATCTCAAAACTCTTTGTTTCTCTTATGTCCCCTCATCTCTTTTCCCTCTCTCTGTCCCTTTAATGCCAGCTGAGAAATTACAGCTAATTAAGGATGTAAATGGTGGCAGAAAGTGACATCTAATTCTGCATTAAAGTGTCTCCTACCTCAGCAGAAAAATTTATCATAGGAGTCAATGTCAACTTTTACTGGGGTGGGTTATTTGCATTTTTGCATCCATTAATTCTTAGATGTGCAGAGCCTACAGAACCAGAGCATAAACTGGCATGCAGGAATCGTGAGACTCCACAACACTTTTCACCCTGTATCGTAATAGCCAGCTTTTCACAAAGTAAATGCTGTGAAAAACGCATCGGGAAGCAGAGCAGGCAAAGCAAACATGTGCTAACTGCATACTGCCATCACCGACTTCATCCCACAGCTGTTTGCAAGGTCACAGCATGGCCATAATGACTGACTGAATGAATACATGAAACAGAACTCGATGTGAGGAGCGAAACTCCAGGTTAGATGCTGCGGCTGAGTGCATTAATTATCTTTGCGGTCATTTTTGAGATGAAAGCAGCAGATCTGAGGCGCGGCCAACAGAAGCAATCTACATGGACCACAAAGCCAGAGGGCATGGCAGAAAACATGTGGTAGGTGCCAAGCTGGATCGTTTGAAAGCCGGACATAAGGGTCCAAGACTATTAGAGCCTTCTTACGGTGTTTCTGCTAAGTCATCCTGCCAGCCTTTTACACCAGTGACACCTATTGTTTTTAGACTCCTCTGTAAAAACTCAGCTCACTGCATGCATGTTGTAACACTACCTGAATTCTAATGGATAAAATACTCCTCAGATCTGACCTCACAAAGGGCCATAGATTGTGCTTGCTTGGTCATTGATTGACCCCCCCTTCCCACCCACTCAGCCCCCCAAGAGGTGAAGCCTCATCATTCTCTTAGCTGTTCCTATGTTCATGGTGCTCAATCCATTTACATTTAAGCACAGCTCTGCTCGGCCTAATTAGTTCCATGGCTCCATTAGTCTACATTGTGGTCAATACATTCATCACTTTGCATGTTAGTTAAAAGCCCATTTTTTCTGATCCTGTCAGTGTTCTCTGCCTATTACTTTTTTTTTTCTTTTAGAAAATGAAGGGGATTATGGGTAGCTTATTAACAAGAGGATGACATCACAGAAAAACCTAACCTCTCCGGTCCCTCGTAGATGCTAAATTGTATGCCTGATGAACTGTGCAGTTGGTTTAATTTCCACACATTTTCCATCACTGTATATCAAAGATAGACAAAAAAAAAAGGCGAAAACTAGAAGCCAAAGGTAGAGGAATAATATGAAGGACAGAGAGGGGTGGTAATGATCCCTGCATTGAGAGATTTGGCTCACCCACTGGCATACTGGCTCATACTGTATGGTCCACTGGCTCCAAACTTGCTGAGGTCTAAAACTCATATTACACCTCAAAAGAGGCAGGCAAGCAAGACATGATGAGACATTATCATGTTTGATGTACAGTTCACATACTCTCAGGGTGCTCTCTACTATCAGGACACAAGCAGGAAACTATGAGTTTAAGGCGTCAAGTCTAATTCAGTAAACAGAGTTGTTGAGTCTGTCCTTTACGCAAAGTTTAATTTTAGTCAGTTGGTTTGTGGTTTCCAAATTAATATACCCAGGCTGAAAAGTAAGAGGGAAATGTAAAGTGCAGAATACCAGAGAGGTTTCCCTTTATATACCCTGTATCTGAGTAGAACTCCCATTTCCTAGGTTGATTATATCCCACTTGTATTCACTTTACCATTGCCAGGTCACCACCACTTTATGTCTGCTATCTGCTGAAGACAAGTGCAGCGAGTATACCTCTTAGGATGATTCAATGTCTGGCACAGTCCCTGAAAGCGGAACTCATTTCCAGGCCAGGAGTCCCAGCAGGGAGACATGAAGCAATCTCAGGCCCCGGGTGCCCTCCCACCGTACCCACTGCCCTCTCACTGCCACATCCTTCCCTTTTATCTGGAATCTATTTTCCTCCTCCCCACCCCCCACCCTGTAAGGTAACTCCATCTGAAATTTTACGTCTCCCCACTCTCTCTCCCCCTCTCCGTCTCCCTGTTTCTGGTTTCCTCTTCCCATGATGGATGAGTTCCACTCTGGGGTGTCTCAGCCTGTCCATCATGCCTTGCGATTAGGAATTAAAAATTTCAATGGTTTCACAATGGCCTCCTTTCGTTTTTTTGTCTCCTCTCCACCCGAAAATCACCACTCATCCAACCGCACCTGCTCTACCACTGCACCCCCACCTTAACTAGAAACCTCATCCCCACCGTCAGCACCACATACCCATGCAGCCTAACATGCTATCCCCTGTTCAGAATCACAAAACACCTACATTCATCTAAGTGGGGGGAAAAACATAATTTATTTCGTACTTCCCAGATAATTTACTTTTTTTCTTTCCTTTCTACAGGAATTCTCCATTTCCCTATAAAATGAAAATTCATCTAGAATTACATCTTATGTCATCATTATGTTTATTAAGCGTGGATGATGTATATGAACAGCGCTGGCTTGCCGCTGAGTGCTTAATGATGCATAAGATTAAGCCGAGGCTCTCAGCTGCGCTGTGACTCCCCTCTGGTACCCGCACTGCCGAGGCATGCTGGGAGTACAAGCTCCAAACGGCCATCAGGTGAAAGGAACTAACATCTCTCTTTTTGTCTGTGTGACTGAGACTAGTTGTGTGTGTGCTTATGTTTTGTGCACACCGGTAAACAGGAGTGTTTTTTTTTTTCCTTGAACATGTACGAGCTGAGAGGGAATGTTGCATTATCACTGTGCTTTATGGCTTCCGTCTGACTAAATTAGAAATAACTTGCTTTCCCTCTGCTCACTGTGGTCTAGATCATGTCTATTTCACTCTTTCATTGCTTTTTTCCCTCTACTCTTCAGTCCATCTTTCTTATCCTTCTCTCTACAGCCTTCCTCCCTTCATTTCCCTTCTTCCTTTCTCTCAGCCATGCCGCTGTTTTGCCGCAGCAGTCTATGACAAAAACATTATCCTTCTGCTGCTAAACAATCCAATAAACCTATCCACAGGGAGCAAGTTAACCTCTTGTCTGTTCGACTGATGCCTTCAAGACCACGTGACGGCTGCCACAGTAAATTCAAATCATTAGTCTCCTTGCCCCCCATCAGAGAGAAAAACTTCTATTAGTAATGGAGACCTCGTAAGAGACCTTCTCCAGAAAGCACTGCCTTCCCAATTCCCAGTGGAGAAATCTCGCGCAAAAAACTAATTCTACTTTTAATAATCTGTCATCAGGACCAGAGGCAGTCATAAATTATGTGGGGAGCATGTGCGAGAGCGAGCCACAAGAGGGAAATCAGGCTAGAAAATCAGAGCCTGAGTTTGGAAAAGTTTCTTGAAAATAAATAATAACTTACAAACAGGATTAGTTGTTAAGTCACAGCTGAGCGCATAGTTAAGCTATTCCAATCAGCCAATGCAGATGAAGAATTTATAGGTAGAGCTCATCATTTGTTTTCCTGCTCTCCTCCCTCTTTTTATATGCATACCACCTTTTCTCATTCCTGTCTCCTTCAAGCTTATTATATTCAGGGCCTGTTGTCACACCCTGGGCTGGTTTTATCATTAACTCCTTGTGTGCCAAATCAAAGACTACTTGTTAATGTGTTTTTAAAGTGACAGACTTTTTTGTTGTTGTTGTTGTTGTTCAGTTAATGGAGAAAACCCAAAGGACGGTCTGGCTTGTGTTGCAAAACAAATGCAAATGCGGACTGACTTCTTCTCACCTACCAGAGGAATATAGACCCTCCAGACCCTAATTGATCACTAGAACAAAGGAAATTATCAGGGCAGAAGCAACACGAGGGACAAAGACACATTTGAAACATGACCAGGATGTTTTGCAAGACTGTGAGAGAAAATTCCATCAGCCGCAAGGGTCTGCTCTTTGTTCCTGTGTCAATATCTCTGTAAACTATCGACATGCATCATAATCGTTCCCTTCTATCAAGTGCAGACTAAAGAACAATCTCCATTAGGTGACAGCGCCCCGGCAGGTTGATAAATGCTCCCTGACGAAAGGGAAGGAATTGCGTAAAATAAAGAGGCATGTTCCAACAAGTCTTGTCAAAATGCTATTGATTTAATCATCTGCAGAAATACACATTCTTGGTTAGTGTAGCGTGCAGCAGAGATGGCAGGAGCAGCAGAAGCTGGGATACGCTTTACAGTTGTTGACGCGGAGACGCTTTCCCTCATTGGCTTTACAGGTGATGAAACACACAGTGGGCTGCGTTCTAATTTTTTTTTCCCCCCTCTATCCCTCTTTCCATCTTCAATCAGATGTTATCCAAAGAAAGTGTCAACAAAACTCCTTTCTGTTTTTATTCAGGGGCAACAAATATAACTTAATGTAAGTGGGCGAAGCTATATTGGAGCTCACCACTGTGGCCAGACTTCTCCTTGGCCTCTCAGCAGAATGCAGAGGCGATAGATAACAGTAGTCCTCCATCATCTAGACACACCTATGGTATTCCAGCAGCTGAAGTGAGGTGGCCAGAGGTCTGGCGTGTGTTTATTTAACAACAGGGTAGAGTGTCTCTCACCTTGGGACAAATGCATCCCTTCTCTTCTGGCAGACTCAGTGTAAACACAGTGGCAGAAAACTAAACGTTTCATTGCTGTGAAGTACAAGTTCATCAAGCATGTGGGTGGGTTCATCACATTGCTGGTTATTTATAAAGACATGGTTCAAGTTTTTAGTGGCTGCCCCTCGCTTTAAGACATCAGTAAAGGCTATCACCATCAGTCAGTCAGTTACCACGTCACACGTGACTTGAAATAAAAATCAAGCCTCAAATCAAAACCCCACACACTGTCAGCAGCAGCAAAGGCAGTTGTTTTCTTACAACTGTAATCATTTAGAAGGTTAAAGGAGGTGTTATTATCTCTGCACAGCCCATCTGAGCAGTGATGAGGTGAACACAAATAATGTGCGTCCCCTGCAGAAGGAAGATGTGTGGCTGCAGCCGCTGGGGGTTGGAGACAATCCCACAGTGACCCGACCTTGACATGTCTGAGTGAAATGGTGGTATAGACTAATACCTCATCATATCGAGTTTGACTTTGGGCTCACTGTGGTAGGCACCATAAAACAAAGGATAACACTGTGGACAAACAGTCGTAAAGTATAGACAATTAACATAGCAGCCTAACAACAAAAAGAAAAGGCATTGTGTTAGTATCATTAAGTTTAAGAAACATAGAGAATCCTGACTTCTGACATGCATATGCAACTGTTTCAAAGGTCCTATAAAAAGAAGAAGAGATCCATTTGTGGGTTAGAATCTGTTAACAGTGCTTAACATTTTTAGCAGAGCTTTTCAAATAAGCAAAATTAAAAACAAAACCAGGGCAAAATGGAGGTTTTAGGTGTTACAGCTAAAGACTATTAACAGAACACTTTTCTTATCTGACAGTTAAACAGTGTCACTGAATCATCTTTGACCGCTTCATAAAATGTCTACAAAACAAGAAAAAAATAAAATAAATAAATGAAATGCCCATCCTTCTAAAATCTGTATATAACTCATCATATCAAGGCGAGAGCACAGCTCCAGACATTATTCAGTCCAGGAGGACAAGTGGAGAGGTGAGGGAGACACCTCATGTGAGCACAGACCTTTATATATTACCTCCTGCTCCAAAGTAAGGACAAAGGGAATGAAGATGACTATCCTGTCACGGGAAAAAAACAGATGAACCAGCCAGACCTGACTGAACTGTTCACTTACTCCAACCTGGGTCTCATACAACACACCGCAGCACACCTAACATTTCTGATATACTGTATTATTTCTTCAATAGCCATTCAGACAGGATGTTCATGTGTGCCTTGTGGCTTACAAAAACATGCAAAAGAAACACTGATTTTTTTTACTTTTTAAAATTTATTTTTCTTTGCTTTTATGTTTTTGGGGATAATTTATATTGATATTTTAACTCTCTGTCATGTGGTCTTGACAGAACATTGACTTCTATGCATTTTCTTAAATTTACATCCAAACAAGATGCACAGTCAAATGTATATTTAGAAAATAAAGAACATATTTCTGAAAAGGGAAGTGCATTCACAGCCAAATGCAATAATGTTAAACATTAAAGCAATTGTGATTTCAAAGAGCAGTAAAAACTTCTAAATTCAGACTCTTGCAGTCTAGACAACTTTATAATACCCAATCAGTATCATTCAAACATTTTGAAAAATGTATAGTAAATATGCCTATTTTCTGACATCTGAATTATCTGTGAACTTCATACACAGCACTTTTGACAACTAGCAAATATAATCACAATGCTGAAATGGCAGCACAACATATTTTGAATGCATTTAAGTCTAGTAAACATGATACCAAACTATCAGCTGATTGTGATACTATTGTAATACTGAGAAGATCAGGCAGATGAAAATAATGTTCTAATTAGTCAAAAATGCTGTCATTTTGTGCCCTTTTTCAATTCTCAGAGCAACAAGGGCTACAAAAAGAAAAAAAAAGTCCACGTGACAGGTAGGGTACATCATTTATGACTTTAAGCAGCCTCAAAATGAGTTAATATTCACACTGAACGGGTATAAGATGAATGCTTCATTTAGAGTTCTTCATTCATCTAACAGTTAAGGCAATCTTAATCTTTATGTCGATAATGAAGATGTGTGTGGTATCAACTAGTCAAGGTAATTAATAGGAATGTCAGTGACACTGTATTAATAGCATCTCTCATAGCATCAATTTAGTATAAATTGTCGTTTTGACAAGGCACTTTAATTAAAACCATCACACCAGAATTAAAAGGACCGTGCTAGTAATTTTGGGAGACTATCAAATAATGTTACCATCTGGTATTTTTTGCATGCCTTCTCCCTGCTAATTATAAGTGATACTCTAAAGTTTAGAGGCACTTAGGCAGATGCAGTGATCACCACCATACTGCCACTGCAATAACCACAGGTCGTTACATTAGACATAGTCAAGATACAGTATCATGACTGACTGACACGGCATATCTAAATGAGGAATAAACACTTTGGCCAATAATGATGTTATAACATCATGTTATTTATATGTTTTTCACATACCATTCCAAATTTGTTTTGTTTTTTGTTTTTTTAAGACACAATGTCATGTGATGCTTGAGGTCAAACCATAATAGTCTTCAGTCTACAGTGGATGGTGATGTAGCTCTGGAATCAATCTTCCTGACCATTACACCCCAGGAGGGAGCTCAGTTTGGACTCTTACTCCTGCTGCTCCAGGGATGGACTGAAACAGCACTCTTCAACTCAGGCTCTACATGAAATGCTGCTTATTATCTAGTCAAACGTCATAACTGTGTTTCTGGAGCGAGCACAATGAATGCTCTATGTCAGAAGGTTCCAAAAGTTAGCACAGATAATAACGCCACACATCAGCGACAGGCATGACTGTCACCGAGAAGGATCATAGAGTACCTCACCGGTACCTTACTTTGAGAAATTTGTGCACATAGTGAGCAATGGTCAGCATGAGATACTTTTTTACTGTCATACCTTACTGACAACAGGAAATTTTCATAAATGCCAAGGTCAAAACAGGGATGTTATTTTACTCTAGAATTGGCTCTGCTGAAGAGCTAAGGAGGTAACACTTTTGAAATTACCCAGAACCTTTGGGGTGGGGCATCCAAAATTAGATTTTGAGTTTGACTGCTCTGTAAGCTGCTTACTGGAGCGGCAGCCCTGACTCCTCAGCGAGAAGTGACACTTCTCACTTCAACTGAATTAATTTGCCTAATCTGCCCCGTACCTTCAACTTTAGTGGAATTGCATGAGCATATTTTTCAGTGTTTTGTTACCTGACTACATTTTGATATACATTTCCGTTTAAAACTTTTGCTTTTTTGAGTGATTAACTTGAAACAGACACAGGGCACATCATGTTTTAAAGCAAACTCAACTATTTTCATTTGTGAAACAAAGATCACTGTGACACAACAATCATATCAGGCCCCTGCTTTCCTACTGAAGCTGAGGTTCAGTAAAATGAATGATAAATATTTTTCTTAGACCTGTTATTTTCTAAATGACAAATCTATGTAACACAGTGGGAAGGTGTTACATTTTATGAGAAAAAGTCTCTTTTGTAGAAGCAGGGGAAAAAAAAATTATGTGTAGTAGAGACAAAATAGCAAAAGACTTCAGTAATCTGTATGGTGGAAATTAAAGGTTTTATGGTGTGTATAGCATTTAGCATTTAGTATGCTGATCAGTGGCATACATGTGGACAGAAGAAATTATGAGCCAAAAAAAAGTAAAAACTTTAAGCACAAAGACACAAATACAAATACAAACTGCTGGCATAATCTTAGCTTTATATTTCCGTCTGTGCCTGCTAAGATGCCAGTATTAATTACAGTGCAGCCT
>JBAMYA010000011.1:6484066-6512216 GCA_037176975.1 Arrhamphus sclerolepis | reverse complement strand
CCCCCAGATTCATTGGGGTGACTGGAGTTCAGAGGGGTGCTTTTCTGATCTACTTTTTTTTTTTTTTTTTTACTCCACTTGCACACATTGAACCTTCTGCTGCATCAGAGGTTTGACAGCTACTGGAAGGATTCCAGTAGAAAAAAAAAAAAAGTTATAGTTATACCTCAATTTCAAGCAAGAGAAACTTGCAAGCCACACGTTATAGAATTACAGCTGCACTCTGAAATTTGAAAAGATACAAGACGTAAATACCCGGATACTCTAGAACTGAGTAATCACTTAAACTCTCAAATTGATTTGCTAATTAAAACTGATGCAGAGAACTGGGAAAATGGAGAATAATATGGATGAATGGATTGTATTTATTTAGTGGCAAGATGAAGCAACGTATTGGCAGTATGAAAAAAAAGAAGGTGGACTAAAATCTGAGTAATAATGTTTTTTTGTTGTTGTTTTTTGTTTGTTTTTTTTAAATTAATTTAGGCAATGCTAATGTATAAACAGAATGGTTGCAGAACTAATCATCTCAAGGTTTATAGATGCAGTTTGGTCATAAAATATTTATGTTCACCAGAGCATGTAGGAAATGGGAAAATAATGACGAACCAAGAAATAATCTGAAGGAGAGAATATTAAAAGGTAAAGGAAAGTTTTACATATGGAAGCACTGAACAGTCCGTCTTTGCCAATTAAGAGATGAGTTAAATCACTGATATAACCCTGGTAGCATGATATGGAAGCTGAAAACTGCTGGAATAGACCAAGGAAAGATTCACTGCATCAAGTCAGTTAGAATGTGGCTCCAAATTCATAAAAGGCACCAGTGGGGGTGTCCAAATCTACAAGCAATATTCCAAAACTGCACTGATTTCCAAACATCCATACACAAATTAAAAAACAGCTCTATTAAATACTGACCAAACAAGTGTAGAGCAGTAGAGATCATTTCAGTGTTACAAGCTGACAGACAATCAAAAACCTTCATTTGTGTGACTGCAGAGGAGCATCTTTTTTTTTCTTGGACGATAAAATGAGGAACAGAATAGGAAGAAGTGTAAATATCTTGGTGCAGCAGATGTGGCACAAATCCTTTAAGGTAGAAATACCAGGATGACTTAAGATTTCCTCAATTATTTAAGCACATATCTGGATTGGTGGTTGGTATGTTCTGGTATCATCTTCCTCTGGCATACCAAATGAAATAACAGACAAAATCTATGTGTGCTGCACTGTACCTGCACAATATTTAGGAAAAGCTATTTTTTTCACCAGCAGAAAATAGAAAATGGAACAGAAAATAGTAAATGCAAGCAAAACCTTATTTACATACACTATGATCATTATTCAAACAATGGCTATAATTTGGTATGCGCAATTTTGGCAAGGTGGAACTGTTTGTTCCCTAAACTGCAAAAAATTAAATGAAATAAATAAATTAGGGGCTGTAGTTGGAATGAACCATGTAGGTAGGTATATTTAAACAACAAATGTTGCTGTTCACAAAAATAGTTTGCACCTGGTACAAAGCAGTGCTAAATCTGCCCCCAAGCATTCAAAAGGACACCTTTTAATAGCTTTGTTTGAAAATGCTACAAAATCTATGTATATGTGTTGATGTTAATTAGCATTAGGACTAGGGTTGAAGACCACTGTTCTAATGGATCAACTTGTAGGGAGACAAAAATTTGGTTCACTTTTTGTTCACCTCTTGAGCACCCATTTTTCAGCCTGGTTCAAACAAACTAACCATGAGCAGAAAGTCCAAGTTATGAAGATGTCAAGCGCAACATGACACGACTGTCCAATTTTTCTCTATACATTTGTTATGGTCAAGACTTTTCTTTCTTTACCTGGCTGGCTTTGGCTCAAGGGTCCCTCCCCCAAGGAGCTGGGTCCTGCTCCAGTTTTTTTCACAAGAGGGAACGTTTTCGTGCCACCGTTCGGCTTGCCATGTGGTTGGGGGTCATGCTCTGGGTTTCTGTGAAGCATTAAATGACAACTTGTGTTGTCCTGATGCTATAAAAATAAAACTGAATCAAGTTGAGTTTAACTGAATTGAACATTAGTGATTCTGGTCCCATAAATAAAAATGACAACCTCAAATAAGTATTCTTTACTTCAACATATTTCTTTGTATATTCATACAACTTTTGTGAAACATAATCCAAAATTATCACAAGTACAAGTCAGTTTATTTGTACAACACTTAAAAATGCACTCATATGTGCTTTGTATACACAACAAAGCTTATTATATTGTATTTTCAAACATTTTCTTCTATTTCTTACGTGTATTGTGCTGTGTGGGAGTTACCAAGCAAATTTTGTATCTCTGATACAATGACGTTAAAATCCCATCTAATCTTATACATTTGCAAAAAGTCAGAAACCTATTCAGTGACTTCTAATGTTATTGATATTACTATTCATAACTGTCTACTGGAGAATTGTGACAGAATAAGGTTACGTAGTACAATAAAACTCAACAGCAGTAATTCAAAGTTCCTCTCAGACATGCAGACATGCATTCATAGAATGATTTAAAGAAACATCACCCCGATGAGTTGAATTCTATTAATATTTACCACAAGAAATAGATTACCCCCCAGTCTGAGATGAAGCAATGACCTTGGTGGTGATTATCTGCCCTCAGCATGAGATGGTGGATACAGGAGCCAGCTATTTTTAATGGACCTGAGTGATAAGGGTAGCTATAATGTAATTGAAGTGCACGCTTGACAACAGGTTGACTGCCAGTGTGTTCATGTCAAGATGTCTATGATAATAGGGACTAAGGGACAGAGGAAATCGAGTTAGTGAGGATACATTCAAAGCAAGAAGGTGCAGGCTATACATGCATATGGCATGTGCCAAAAATGCTTAACCATCATTAACTACTCATCTGGAATTATAGATTATAACCACTGCTATCATGCTCTGTGCCAAATATGATGTCACTTCTGCTGGTATTGGCAATATATGGACCACCTGCAATACAATTGGTGGAAAAGTTGAGAAGTTCTGTGCAAAACCGCTGAAAAAAATAATTTGTTAATGCTGTATTTGCTGTACAGGAGTCTATTGTTATTCCAGTAATGCAGCTGTGTTGCTCCAGATGCTAAACCAGCCATGTAGGATATGACTGCAGCAAGTCAAGCACAGCAAAACATATGCTATAGGCTATACACAGTTATGCTTGTGTTCATGTCACACGTTACAAACAAATGTTTGACGCATAACTGCAGCTTTAGACTTACCAGCGAGCTCCAAATAGATTTGCTCACAGAAAAAAAAAAAAAAAAAGTTGTTGGATTGACTGATAACACTATGGGTCAGTTGTTTAACAGAAATGGTTGACTCTTCAGCTGGAATCCTAGATTCTGAAAATCCACCATGGACAGCACCCATAATCCATTTTTACCACCCAGAATGTTGTTTTGGAGACTGCAGGTTTTCTGGACCTATCAAGTCAAATTTTTCCGTTTATAACGAACATTTAAACATGGAGGATTGGTATGACAATAAAGTGACATAGTTACATTGTTTCTTAGCTTTTAAGTCTCGAAGGAACAATTAGAGGTTAGGCTAAAGTACAGTACAAGATTTAATTGTGGCTTTCAGCAAAAACTTACTGATTGTGATAGATTGAAGGATGGTAGAAACCAGTATTGAGTGAGAATTAATAAGCGTGTTTTGAAGACATTTTACCTGTTTGAATCTGATGAATATCACTGAACATATATCTTTTTTAGACATGAAAGAACCTTGTCTCCGTGTCTAATAGGGGTGTGCGAAGCAGCCAGTATTTGTATCTGTATTTGTATTTTTTGATTGGGGGGAAGTATTTGTATTTGTATTTGTATTCGAGTAAAATTCAAAATAGGCGTAAAAAATACAGTTTTTTGTGTTACACTTCCAATTTACGTTATAGTGTAAGTATTCTTTATTTATAACCATTATAATAATTATGGATATGCAACATTGTTTGATGTTTTTCCATAAATCCAGCAATGAACATGTAACAAGGAACATCACTGAAAATAAATGAACGTAACAGCCATTACCTTATCCATGGTTAAATCAACAATAAAATACCATTGTGAACATTATGAATCTCACCACCCTGCATTTGGGGAGTTTCAGCAAAGTTAATGAGTGAAGGGAAGCTATGCTGAGGTTAACTAGCCGTATAGCCTACATCCTACATCCTATATCTTGCTGTCTGCAAAAGACAGAGTAAGTTAAACGTACCATATAACTCCAACAAGTGCATACAATTCAACACAACTACACATATTAACGTTACTCTGTCAACAGCCTATTGTCTAAATTAGCTAGCTAACAGAGCTACGTAAACAGAGCGAACATAAGAGCACCCGACTGCAGACGTCAATAATGCAGCATAATGGAATAATCTCCTGATCAAACTCCGCTTCCCGAAAGTTATGAACTGCCTCTGGAATCCAGTTAAGGTACAAAAATTTATTCAACAAAAACAGTGATGGAGTTAAGTGTTTTTGGGGTTTTTTTTTTCGCTCAGCCGAGCCTTCTCTGTTGCTGTGTGGAGCAGCCTGTGTCAGTCACCTCTTTCACTCCCCCCGACTCCTGAACGTCACTCACTCATCCGGACACTGTGGTCTCATGAGGAAACGCAGCTTTGGATATAAAGTTTTTCTTGTTCCCAAATACAAATATTTTTTAAAGTATTTGTTTGAAATAAGTATTTGTAAAAAACGTGTAATTTATGCCTTTCCGAATACCGTATTCGGGTTCAGCTCCACCCCTAGTTTACACATACTTAACATTTGTAAAAAGCTGCATTTTTGCTGAGGACTGTGGTCTGAGGCCCAGTCGCATAGCAAACTGACACACTGTAAGGACATTTTGGGCTCAGACTTGAGAGCACACAATACTTCTTTGGCTTTGTTTTGTTTCAAGAAGGGTTAAAATTTTTAGTTAAGAAGAGTTGAAATTGTGGGAGACTTGTTTTTATGATTTCCTGGCACTAACCATGTAGATTTGTTACCTATACTATCCACATTTTGTTGCTGTAACTTAACCAAAAAGAGGGTTTATTTCACAGAACCACAGGAAGTTTGACAGATGACTGGCACTTTCACAAAGCCTTTGTACATCAGTCAGGAGTAAACTTCAGCTGGATCAAAGAGGTGCACTGAATCCTCTAATTAATTACTATGAAAGAAAAAAAGTACTGGTGCTTTACTGGTCCAAGTTTTTCACCTGAGGCCTGGACGAGTGAGTTCCATCACACCTGTGGTCTTTCAGATCTCATGAGATGAGAGTCAATCAGTCTCACAAAGCAAGTGATCAAGCAGTGATACAAAGAGAAACAAAAGCCCTTAGTAGAAATGAGATACTTAACTAATCATTTAAAGTGATCAGCGATGGATGCTGCTGAAATAACTTTTTTTGGAATTTCTAAGTTGGTCAAACTTTTTGAACTGTGCAAGTTTATCATATCGGGTGTATCTGCATGCTGCATTGTGTTAATAAAAAAGACAAACAAAAAAGTGGTGGTTGACCACAGATGATAGATTTAAATCTTTGTGCATCCTGACACTTAGCTGAATGTCTCTCTCCAGCTCTGCCTGCACTTCTTACCCGTTTCTACGCTTTCAATAAAGACCCCCAGTGACACAAAATCTTTAAAAAATGTGTGTTTTGGGCAGAATAATGTTTTCTGCTCCTCTCAGAATTAATGGACTAAATGAATTCCATGGCATTAAATAGCCGCGTTCACGTCAATGATTTCTGTAAAACCTAATACAGGACCCGAATGAGGCAACACTAATGAGGCGATCAATGTTTTCACCTCAGCTGTCAGTAGTCTTTATGCCTTGGCTGATCAGTGGCTGCAAAAAATAGTTCAGTCTCAGATTTCCTCTCGTTAAATGACTCACATCTCCTCTTTAATCAGACTGAATTTCATATTTGAAAGGGACAAATAATTGCTTTGAAATTTCGTGACTTGTGTTTAATAAGCTAAGAACCTAAAAGCCTCAGGCGTTGTTTGTGAAAAGATTATTTTTCAGTTTCATTTTCCAGATGTGTACAGTGAGCACATACTTGTCAGCGCTCATCGTGTTGAAATAAGGCTGTTAATTTCCGTACATCACTAAAAAAAGCTATAAACCCCCCTGAGGGCTGATCAATATAACTACGCTTTTGGACGTGAGTGTCTCATTAAATCACTGCTTCTTATTCATCACTTCTCTCTGCGCACGCTGAATAATTTCAATATTAGTTGACACACAATGTTTTTAGAAGCACATATGGTGATGTTGATGACATGATTACTGATACTGAGTCGTGCAGTTCTCACAACTTTCTAGTTAAGTTTATTCTAACTCTCTCTTTACTTGTGTTAAACTTTAAACTGACTGCAGATTGTGCAGAATGCGGCAGCCAGGTGCTCGTAGATGACATCATGTCACCCCAATTTTATCTTCTTTCCCCGGCTGCCAGTCAAACAGTTCATTGATTGTAAAATCTTATTACTGACTTTCAGAGCTTTTCGTGGTCAAGCCCCAAAATATATTCGTGATCTTCCTTATTCCTCAGCTCATCAGAACTTTTTATCTGTCCCAAGAACTAGTTATAAAGCTAGAAGATATCATGTATTTCAGCGCATTGCCCCTTGTTTATGGAACTTTCCCCGTCTTTCTTTGCTTTTATTTGAATGGGGAACTTCACTTTGTCATTTTAACTGGTTTTTGTTTGTATATTTATTTTATTGTCCTATTTCTTTATGTGCTTTTTAATTTCTCTCTGTTTTAAAAGGACACTGTGTAAGATTTTCTCCCATCTAGTGGTGAGGTCGTATACTGCAACCATTCTTTATCCCGCTCCTTTTGCCAGGACTCATTTCTGTCTACGAAGAAATGTCGTCGGCCAACACAACTTCTAGTAGTATTCTCTCAGTTGATGAGGTTAGGTTTGTGAAATACTTGTTTTCATTTAGTAATTTAGAACTAAAAATGTCATATCCATTACAAGACAGCTTATAATATTGTCTTTTTTCATTTTTATATCGATTACCTCAATGCTAATATCAGCCAGCAACAACAATAGCTACTATACGTAGCCACTATATTATATTTATAATGCGGGTAGAAGCTCACGGAGCTTGGAGGGTGGTGGGTTCCCTGAGGTTGGGCTGTGAAAGACGAGTGTGGGTACCTGGCTAGAACCCCCCGCGGACCCAAATCGCAACCCTGCTCCAATCCTCCACTGGGCCTGCTCACCACCGCCACCATTTTAGAAGAATCCACTACTGAGACTGGGGGAGGGATAGGAAGAACAAAGCAAGGTAGGGGCAGTGGATCAGTTGGAGCTGGGCGAGAGTTTGTAGCTAGCTAGCGCAAAGCTGCATATTCCTGGATGTTCCCTGCCGTGGATCGTAGTTTCAAGATGGTGGCGCAACATGTTGATCACCATTAAATACGCCAATGCAAATATAAGACCGACCTGAACACTGTGATTCGTTAATGGAAGTAATTACTAATTAATAAGGTCATACTTTTGAATGAAACAGTCCATTTTTGCTAATAGACAACCTGTAATATTACACAGCGTCCCTTTAATTTTTTTTTTCTTACTCCAAATTGTTTTGCAAAGCACTTTGTGATCTTTGTCTGTGAAAAATAGAAAATAAAATAAAAATAGAAATAGAGTTGATTGATTGATTGAACTTTACTGAGAGTTTGTCAAAAAACACTCCAGCTGTTCAGGAACTCGTTATTTGTTATTACACACATATGTTCCCATCAACATTTCAGCGCCATATTTGCCCACTAACCGATGTTACTGGTCAGACCCTGGCCCAGTTTCATCTCATCTCATCTAGAAGGGGACACATGTATAGTCAAGGTCCTCAACAAGGACTTTTTCCTTGTGTGTTGATGAGTACAGCATGAAAATAGAAAATACAGCTCTTTGTAGACAGCAATGAAGAAAATCAGCGTACACTGCACTTACACACATTGATTTTAGGTCTTTTTCGTTATAAATTCTCCTTTTAAAACAGCGTTATGGAGTTTTTCTGCATCCCATGTTGGTTGCCATAATGTATGAATTAATAAAACTGTGTTTTAGTGTCTAAGCTTTTCTTTAAAATAACATACAGTAAGCATTGGGCGACTGGTGAAATATAGATTTTAGGCAAACACCTGTGTGAAAAATGTGATCCCTTGATGGCCCCTTACTGGGAAAGGTCAGAGAACTAAAGTCTTAAGGATAGAAAACCCTTATTTTCATGGCAAGTGGTATTTCATAAAGTATGTAGCATTAGTGTCACATCTATATTTCAGTTAAGTCAAACCCAAATCCATTAATCTTAAATGAAAAATAGAATCCACATGCAAGCTAAAACCTGTACCCATCTAAACAGAGTTGTCTCAGTCTTCGTCCAAATGGTCTTGAGGATAAAATATTCCAATAAAACACATTTGCATTGTGAGCGCAAACCTTCGCTTGGAGGTGCTTTTGAAGCTGAGCTGAGTGAATGTTTTCTGTACCTGACTAGCGAAAAATCTGAATAAAAATGAGCCTTAAACTGACCACAAGGTTTCTGCCAATCAGGAGGTAGGTGTTTTGATCCCTGGACCCCTTAGTGCCCTTCGACGATACACTGAATTGCTCATTGCTCTTGAAACACTCATCTGCGCTCGAGTGTATATGAGGGAAAACACACTAAATAGGCTGAGTTGTATAGAGACCACGGCATGTACCGTCTGTGTGTACAGTATGTGAGTGTGTATCTGTGAATGGGTGACCATGGATTGTAAAAAGCTCTTTACATTGTTAACACGTCCAGAGAAATGCGATACAACTGCAGTCCATTAACATTTACACAAACACAAGAAAAACAACACTGATGCAAAAGAATTTCATTTTTGACCGTATGAACACAAGGGGAGAAAACAACCTCAGCTCAAGGTCCACTTCCTCGCACGCACCAGAGCTTTGCACAGCACACTGATCAGAGACTGAAATGTAAGTGAAGGCGATGCATTTTATGTCGACTGAGGATCATTGCCTGCACCTGGATGCAAAAAAACCCCTCACTGCTACAACTGGGCACTGTTTGCAAATCTGCTCTTCATGCTCATCGTCCGTTCAGAGTGAAGCACTATTAGGAAAAGGAGCCAGTGTGAGATGCAGATGTTGGCTGGAGGTTGTAATATCACCGCTGGTACATGTTCTGGTCATACATAATATCGTCAATCATAATAAATCCAACAGGCGAGCCAGAATGTAAAACAGAAAATGATTTTTCGAGAGCAGCCGAGTAAGGTGAGCAGGAGAAGGGATAGAAGACATGTAACAGAAGGAATGTAGGGCAGGGATATAAAGGACATAAAAGATTGAAGCGATGAGGAAACCAGAGTTATGAAAGTGAGAGCAAAAGAAAACTGAAGCTCAGTCGGCACAAAGCAACACTCAGAAATCTGCAGAAATGAATCCATAAATATAATAAAGACAGATGGCATTTCAAAAAAAAAAAAAAGAAAGAAAAAAGGGAGGGATCACAGATCCTCTGAAAATTGGCAAGCTGGGACTACTAGCCAGTGCATATGTTGCCTGGAAGCTTCCTTATGAATTTTAATTTGTGTTTGCTCATTAACCAAGTTGCCACATGACTTTGATAGGGCTGTGATTCCTCCAGGGCAGCAGAAAGACAATGAGGAGGACTTATGCTGCACGCAGGAATAAAGAGGGATGATGCAACTTGTCTATCCTGTTATTTAAAAGATTGTGTTTTGGTACTTTGTCCAGTTTTGGGTTATCAGCTTCAAACATGGTCTTTAATGTTTTATTATATGTTAATATTATTGTTGATTACATAAGCAGTGTATCCTCCAGCTGTGTGTGCAGTACTACTGCAATGACTTCATAAATTGCAATTACATGAATAGAAAAATAAAAAATATATTTCTTATCAAAAAAGAAGTAGTAATATAGGAAGAGTAGCAGAGAGAGAGGAACACAGGTGAGCTCCCTCAAGTTGGACCAATACTGGGCCAAGCCAACATCAATATCTAGGGTGGTGAGACACTCCTTCACAGTAACAGGTCCAGGTTTAAAATGAGAGCAACATGATGAGATCAGATCAAAAGGCAACTCAGAGAGCAGCTTTGGACGAGCAAAAACGTATTTATTAAGCCAGAGATGGAAATACAGGCAATGCGACTCCGGAGCAGATTAATCGTATTGTATATTGTAATGCTGAAGCAGACACAAAGGGGGCTGTCATGTCCCACCTCTAGACCTTCTCTGTCCACTGACGCTCCAGTCATGCTGCGTCTCTGCATCCAGAGGACGGCTTTTTTTTGTATTTCTAATTCATGTTTATGCTACACTTTCACTCACCGGCATATCACCTCCAGTTGAACATTCCTGCTTCTTTGTTCTTTATCTAAAGTTGACAATTTAGATTAATGCTCTGCTCCTTTAGTTCTTTCTGCCATACACCCTGGCCTTAAAGACGAAAGCTGACCCCCGACTCAGTTGTCACAGTTTAATTTACACCCTGATCTTCCCTCAAAAGTGAGTCTCAAGCCTATAAAAGAACACTGTATCCAATCCGCACCGCTATCAGATGCCGCAGCAATGTGTAAGCTGCTTGTTCAGCCAGTGTTGCCGTTAGTGATAAGAATAAATCTGTTCCACTCCACAGTAACAGTGATGAAAAAAAGATTAGTGAAGCTTTTAACAGTGCTTTGCTCGGTAGTAGTACTGCTCTCAACAGTTTAAGTTCTGATTAAAAAAAAAAACTTGATAAAGAAATGTTTTCTTGTGTGTGTTACCCTGCAGAAATATGCATCACCTCAGATTAAGAAACCAAACCTATTGCTTGGTGTCTAAATGTTAATTATTTCAAATGTGTGGTCTGTCTGTACGTGAATGTTCCCACAGGTTCATCCTGGTGTTTGGATGTCTGGTTCTCTCCGTGTTTTCCACCATCCCTGCTCATCAGGAGTTCTCTTCGCACTGCCTGCTCATTCTGGTAGGACGCATAATTAAACATACAAGCACGCAAATGTACAAAACCCCATTTTCAGACAAATGAGTTCATTAAACTGACATGTGGCTCTGTGAGAGTGATTATCTAGTTCATAATATATCAAGTCATATGACAAGATTAATGGGAATCATTTATTTAAGTATGAATATGTGTGTGGAAAAACTCCTTCTAGCTCAGCTGTGACTAATATTTTATACTTACAGTTTTCCTGTTGTTTGATGGACCAAGCTTATTTTTTTACAGATATGCAGACGTTCATGTGAGAACAGTTTGGTCCTTGCATTTTACGTTTATCAGGGCCGCTCTGAGTACCTATGCAACAACAGGAACATTTTTACCCCCTTAAAGATCCCTCAAAGCCTTTTTGCAGGGCCATTTCTAGTAATGGAGACATGCGTCAACAATCTAACCTGGAACCCCCACTAGTGGCAACGCAGCGCTTATAAAATGTCTAAATCTCAGTTTTTGTAGTAGCTGGTATGCAGAGTAACACTGAAAAACGCTTTACAATGCAACATTTTAATGGTTGAGTCGCAAGCGCCATCTGTTAATATTAAACATTTTACTTAAGGATAAATGAAGCAAAGACAGACTGATGTGGCACTTCTAGAAATTAATAAAATCTTGGAAATGCTGATTGAGCATCTCCAGACTTTTAATGAAATGAAGCCACCTGCTACTTAAAACCAACATGGTAATGTTCTGACTGGCAGCATGGGGCGGCATAAGAACATTTTCCAGGTTAAACAGTCCTTGCATCTCATTCTGTGTGAGGTGAGTGGCATAAAGTTTAGTGATGCTAAACTGAATTTTGGGCCTTTCTTTGCAGCTGTCAAAGTTTGGCTTGTCAGAGTTACGTCATATCACATGACTACACAGACACACATCTTCCTCAAAGTTAACCTGGAAGCCTCCCTGGTGGCTCAGTGGCAGTAGTTTCAAATGAACCACGTAGGAGGTCTGGGTTTGATTCACGTCAGGCAGGAGACCCGACGTAAACTTGTCACAAACCAGTCGTGGATCACACTGCTGTGGGGACCCCTAATGGGAGCAGCTGAAAGTTTTGGGGTTTTTTTGTTTTGTTTTGGGTTTCTTTTCTACAAAAGTTAATCTTCTGGTGTTAATGGATTTAAAACTTTAGTGCTGAGCTATTGTTAATTAAATGTCTATAAACATAACAAGACACAAGAACATTAGCTTCGGTACCAGAACCTCGGTTCTACTGGAGAGTCACAGTCAATCAAACCAGTGAACCGGGATGCATAATAAGTCCGTAAATCTTTTTCGCACATAAATGAAATCCACTTTTTATTAATCTTATTCATTACATTTGTTCTTTCCCCTCTAAAACCAATCAAATATTTAGTTTAATGACTTTGAGAGCACTTTTTATAATGGTATTACAGGATTTTTGTTCTTTCCATTCACCTCACCAATGGCTGCAACATTTAAATCAATGTGTGTGTGCCTGTGTGCGTGTGCGCGTGCGTGTGTGTATCCTGCAGGAGTTTGTGATGATTGTAGTGTTTGGCCTGGAGTACATCATCAGGATATGGAGCGCTGGCTGCTGCTGTCGCTACCGAGGCTGGCAGGGACGTCTTCGCTTTGCCAGGAAGCCCTTCTGTGTCATAGGTATATCTGTTTAATATGAACATGCGCTTTTTTTTTTTTTTTCTCAAAGCAAATATGTCTCTTATGATCAATCTTTTATGACTGATTTTGTAATGAAAATGAAATTAAACAGAGTTGTCCAAGAGAAACTGGCTCTGCTAATAACCGTTGAACTGTATAGATTCTTACTGAGGCCAAATGCAAACATATTTATCATGTATGTTCTATTACATGTGTGAATATTCCTCGTGATATGCATCACCTTCTGAACAAAAGAGTTTTTACTGAAACATACACAGTGTTTTGTATACTGAATCCTGAATTGTTGATTGTAATACATCCTTCAGAATGTTTACCTTCATAAAAACAATGTCTCCTGAAACCAGCACACAGACAGCCATTTAATGGAGTGTAGTTATCCATACTTCCTTTATTACTTCAGCGGGGGAGAAGGACAGTGTGCTGTGAAACACAAGCAAAGACGTGTCTTACTTTAAGCTTGATGACACAATGACAAAAGACAATTAGAGGCCAAAAATAAAACAAAAAGGAAGCAAGAATGTTGTCAATCAATAGGTGTTTGAAAGGAAATGGATGAGTGCCTTGTTGGCTGTAGAGAGCGGCTGAGTCGACCACAGTTCCTGTTATTTATATTGTGGAACCCGTGACCTTTAATTTTAACTCTCTCACTCCCCAGATATCATCGTACTTATAACCTCAGTTGCTGTGGTTTCAGCTGGTATTCAAGGTAATGTCTTTGCCACTTCTGCGCTGCGTAGCCTCCGCTTCCTCCAGATCCTGCGCATGGTGCGCATGGACCGCAGGGGAGGGACCTGGAAGCTGCTTGGATCTGTGGTTTATGCACACAGTAAGGTAGGGTAGGACATGTGTGATCCCTGATATCTGAATATTACTGGACTGTGCTAACAACATCAACATGAATCATTGTAAAATGTTTGTCAGGAAATGTAAACGTTCTTTTCAAACCAGTACATTTCATAAATTGGGGAGATTATTGACAATAAGGTAATGCTAGTGCAGTATTCAGGCCGTTTTCTCGCCTAAAAGTACTGTTGTCACTCTCCAAGACTATCCGGGAAGGGTCTGTTCTGGGCTCTTCCAGGTTGAAGGAAAGGGTCCGGGGACGAAGATGGCTTCATGGGTGGGGCCAGTCTTTAAGTGGTGTGAAGCAGAGTTGTGGATTTAATTCACATGACCTGGACTTGTGTCAGTTTCGAGTCATTAATTTGATGACTTCAGACTTGACTTGACAAAATGTAAAAAGACTTGCACATTTACACCAATGACTTGTGACACCACTTGGACTTGATGCTTTTGTCTTGAAAGGACAAACAAAAAAACAAGGTTGTCTTTCTCTCTCTGCTGCGTACGTATGGGTGAGCTGTCAGCACAGCCAATCAAAGTGAACCACTGTGAGATTTCATGTTTTCAATCAAAAACAGCACTTTGCGAATATGTTCCTTACCATAATCTTGTTTCTTTACAAAAACTACAAAGTAAATAAGAAAACGATCTCCAATATGCAGCTTATAAGGTTGCACAAAGAGCGGTAGGTGGTAATGTCTGTCATTTACTTTTAAGGGCTTGATATCCAAAGTTTATGACTTGGGACTTGACTTAAGGCTTGCCTGTCTCAACTCTTGACTCGACTCAGCACATGAGGACAAAGACCTGAAAACTAATGACTTGCTCCCACCTCTGGTGTGTGAAACGGCTGCTGGCTGCTGCCAGCTGTCCTACCGTTCTGGGTCAACCCAGAGCCAATCAAGCATTTTTTAGCATAATTAACAAAACAACAAACGAGCCGTGCTTCCTTTAAAATGAGAAGACTGTTAAGTCTTAATTCATGGCTCAGAAGTCAAGTTCACTGAAAGTACTGTGGCAGAAAAAATGAATATAGATTTGGGTTTTAATAAGCAGTTATGATCAGCGTGTATAGTTTATTCCAGCCATCTGCCCGTGTGAGATGAACCATCTGCAGTTGTGTTTTTTAAAAGTGAATAAAACTCAATATCCTGATAATAGCTTTTATTTCCAAACACACAAATGCATTGAGAACGCTGCACATTCTATTCAGAATCGAATCATAAAGAAAAACAATTATTGTAACAATTAGAAGCAAAGATATCAGCATGAAGTGAATGTTTAAAAAAAAAGAGACATGCTGAAGAAGTTACAATTAGCCAAATAATAATAGAGAAATGGAGTCTTGGGGGGACAGGCAGTTTGTCAGACGACCCCCAAATATGAATTCAAGCAACAGTACACTGAAGACAGTGAAGCATGGTGGAGGAAGCATCATGATGTATCACATAGCACCTTTTCTTTGCTGTGAATCATTGCTAGTGAGGAGCTAATTGGAGGGCAAAGTGGGTTTGAGTATCCCAAGTATACTTCTGACCCACACTATCTATATTTCTGTGTGTTCACAGGAGCTGGTGACTGCCTGGTATATTGGGTTCTTGGTACTTATCTTCTCCTCCTTCTTGGTTTATTTGGTGGAAAAGGAGTTCAACAAGGAGTTTGACACCTACGCTGATGCATTGTGGTGGGGCACGGTGAGCGCACACATCCCACGTCCAGACAGATGCATGTAAGGTCTGTCTAAAGTCCCTTTGAGTGGAATCGTACTGACATCTGAGGCAGCTGAGGGTGTTTTTAAACTCATGTCTGGTGACTAAGCTTTACATCTAATGTAATTTTTTTTACATCAACGACTTCTGTATATAAAGGACACTTGTAGACCGCATGGTTGCTGCTGAGTGAGTGTTGGAGTTCAACATCACTGCTGAAAGGCTTTATTTCTGGTGGATATGAGGGTTACACGCAGATCACAGCACAAACCTCCACACATTCATCTATGTACACCTCACACACACACACACACACACCACATTCAGCACTGTCTTCTGTCTCGTCTTTATCTGTCCGGTCCATTTGTGTTCCACTGTCTGAGATTCAAGTTCTCTCTTTTTTTTTTTGAGTTAATAAAGTGTGTGAAGGTTAGATGATCAAAGAGGGCGTTGAAGGACACACTCACTATCACTTGCACAAGAAAATTTGCATCTTCTGTGAGATATTGCATATATGCAAAAAAAGAAAAAAAGGTTCTGCCAGGTCATATATGGCACTGATTTATATGCAAACAGTAAAAAAACAAACAAAAACATGTAAACTGTGATCTTCCCAGATAAATGCCAAAGTAATTTTCTCAACTTCATGATTTAGATGGAAGAGCTTTAAAATTTTAAAGCATCTATTGCTTATTTCACCCACTCCTATATTGTTCTAAAAGGAAGGAAAATATTATTACGGGAGTCATGCTGCTTTAATCTCACAACAGTGATGTGTTTCCAGTTTTGCTGTGACCTAAATGACAGTGGGAAGACGAAAAGCAATAAGAATGATTTTTTTTTTTTAAGTCACACTCAGACGGTCGTACTGCTCTGTTTCCTTCTACATCCCCGCTTGAAAATGTGGAAACAGATAAGACACAGACAAGAAATGACCCAATCAATAAATCCAATTTTCTCCTGCTGCCAGGTGAAACTGGCCTGTGGGATGTGTGGCTGCTGGTGTGTTCTCGAGCATCTTCCTGTCTGGTCGGCTGTTTACGACACGTGAAAAAGTGAAGTTTAACCACATAAACCTTAAAAATAAATAAAGAGTTAACAGGGAAGTTATAAAAGAGAAAACTGTAGTAAAAGTATCAGCCTGTGGTCAAGAAAATTTAGAAATCCCACCATTTATGCTGCATCTTTCACTCTGTATTTATAAATGTTTAGAGGGTCTAACATTCTTTTTGACATCTCTGGAATTACGCTGTTTATTCAGCAGATGCTCATGTTCTTTTAATCTTTTTCACACCACATTTCTTGAATGCTTTTGAGGGACTAGTTAGAAAAGACTTTCGATCTTTTCAGCACTGATGAAAGTCATTTTCATCACATGCTGAGGCCACAAAGTCACCGAGCCAGTTATCCAGTTTTTTGTTGTTTTTTTTTGTTTTTTTATGGCTTGTGTTATTGTAGAAAGCAATCACCAGCAACTGAATGACCTTTCAGTGATACTGGGCGCTTGATTGGCAGGTAGTGAAGCGTAAGCTACACATTAGGTGTTTGGAAAAATGTGGTTTAAACTTATGGATGCAAACTCATTGTGTGCTCAGAAAAAGACTTTTGAGCTTTGTAAGACGTTTAGTTCTGGGTGAATTAGACTGATATAGTGTCGTAGTGCCCCTCCAGAGGTCAGAAGTGGTATGCATGTGTGACTAGTCCAGAACTAGTCTGGACTACATTAACAGGTGCGTGCAGTGGAACTGAGTCTCTGAAACGAAGCCATAGGGCCTCCTCATCCTCTGCACACAGCTGGTTACCACTGCAACCACTCAGAGCAACAAATAAGGGGACACGTTCTATTTTGGCACTATTTCACTGTTCAGCTGTTCATATTTTATTATAGACAGGTGGAAAATGTAAGATGAAAACATTTCTGAATGGCCTCGCTCTGTGTGCGGTGTTGATTTGTGTGTTTCTGCTCTCCTTATGCGATTCCCTATTTATCAAGCAGCATCATGATAACATTAGTTTCACCCAGCTCAAAAAGTACAAATCTTTGCAGATTGTCATAAGGCAGACAAATTAGGCCTACTGTGAACAGCTATCTTACACTGGGACTATTGCTGGGACCAATTACATTGCTATTGAGATGTCCAGATCTTTATACAAAGAAAAATCAGCATGAATAAAAGTCCTTAGATGCATGTAATTATGTTCTCTGTAGATAAGCAGCCCACATCTGCTATCTTTTACAGAAGAACAGTGCATTTGTCATGGTAATATGAATTGATATGATAATGTGGCATTATGTCGTATGAAAACTCTGACTCTATAAGAATGTTATTGCCTACCTCATTTAATGAGGCCATTGTCATATGAATGACAAATAACATGCTCCCACTATATCTGTCTGAATGACTGAATGCCGTTGCTTCTATCGAGCGATGAAACCATTTGTTTTAGGTTTGCCCCAGAATTGTATTATATAGTATGGTGGTTACAGAATAAATGAGGTGTTGCCTGTGGCAGATTGGTTTTCTGACTGTAGATCTCTTACCTTCAGATCACCCTTACAACTATCGGCTATGGTGACAAGACCCCGCAGACGTGGACGGGGCGGTTGTTATCTGCCGGTTTTGCTCTGCTTGGGATCTCCTTCTTTGCCCTGCCAGCTGTGAGCAAAACACATCTGCACGTCTTCTAACTCTATGACCGCTTACACCCCTAGATCATAATCCATAAATATGATGCTCAGAAGGACAGCGGTGTGTTTATTTTCTGCTGTGCGCATACATTTCTTTTTTTCATGTAGGGCATTCTGGGGTCAGGTTTCGCCCTGAAGGTTCAGGAGCAGCATCGACAGAAGCACTTTGAGAAAAGGAGGAACCCAGCTGCCAGCCTCATCCAGGTAGGAGCAGAGACCAACACACTTCTCATCTACTGACTTTCTTCTTTCGCAGCAGCAGCCACTCAGGATTCGTTTCAACACAAGTAACTTTGTTTTCCCTTCGTGTGTGCGCTAACTTTCATGTGTTTCTGTGGGGCCAGTGTCTGTTTTGACTCTTTTCGTCTTCCAGTGTCTGTGTTTGTGTGTAAATAAAAGCATGAATGCGTTCATTCTGAATGAATCTTTAATTTAGGAGTTTATTTAACGTGAGCATTTGAGTGTCTTTGGCCTATTCTGGGCCGTCGGGGTGTATTGCTGACAATGACTGATGGTCGTGAGGCGCGCTGTCGTGTCTCAGGTCCAACAGTAACACACATTGCTGGGATTTATGAGCCGTTTCCATGGCAATCACTCCCTGGGCAGACGCTCCTCCAGACCGTCACTCACTGTAATAGACAGGACCAGCTGCATTGCTTTCTAATGAACAATAAATATCTGCTGCGGAGTGTGTACATTATCACTAATGTTGAATTGTGCGTCTGTGTGTGTTCCTGTTCTTTTCTTCTTCTTTTGCATGCATGTCTCTGAGCGCGTCTGTGTTTTTCTCTTCTCTGTCTGCATTTTGTGCCTTATTAATGACGTTGGCCTCACTTTTTGAAACGTTCCATCCCATAATGTCACTCACATCTTAATGCCTGAGCTGTTTTCTGTATCAGTTAACTTTGAGCAACATGAATGTCAAAGTGATAAGATAGCATTTGGTGAACCATCTGTGAGTCGCAGGAAGTCAAAAAGTTGCTAAACCCAGTTAAAGTCTAGGTCCAAACTCTAGAGCTGAACAGGTTTTAACAGAAAGACACATCAGTAAGTGGAAATATCCCTGAAAAATCTAATTGGTTACTCAAACTGTCACAGGTCTTTTAAGAGTTCTGTAGATGTGACAAATGAAAGCAAAGAAATGCAGAATAAACTGATTCAGTTACTAAATGAAGCAATCAAGAAATTTGTAAAACAAATTAAACTCAACATAAAACAAATTACACCAGCACAAAGGCAGTCTATCTGTTGCATTGGATAAATTATGGAGGTAATAAACATGGTGTTACACTAAATAGAAATGATATGAGATTTGCTTTTCTTTCCCTTTCAAATAAATGTAAAAAGTGTAAAAAGGTGTTGTTTTTTTTTGTTTTGAAACCATAGTTGTCCTGCCACATTAATCATTAACTTATGTGTACAGCAACAGTTAGACAACAAAAAGTTAAAATATAAGTATGTTAAAATATGAAATATATAAAATCAAAAGAGATAAAAATAAATAAATAAAAACTCTGGTCAGAAAATGTGTCACAGCACTAATTAAAAGCCATTCTAGATAAATATGTTTTAAGTCTTGATTTAATAAGTCTTTAAAGTCCTGATTTTAATTCCCAAGTCGGTAACATCACGCTTGTCAGGTGGACGAATATTCCACAACTTGGGACCAGCAACTGCAAAAGCACGGTTGCCCCAAAGCTTGTAGCACGACCTTGGTACCTCCAAAACAAGGCGGCTGGAAGACTGAATAGTCCTCGTCTGGTTGCAACAGGAGAGAGAGAGATAGGGTGGAAGCCAATGAAGGGACTGGAGTATCGGGATTATATGTTAGTCTGGGAGTGTTAGTCAAGAACTGAGCTGCAGCATTTTGTACCAGTTGGAAACGTAAAAGGACAGACTGGTTAATGCCAAAATACAGGGTGTTACAATAATCCAGTCTGGAGCTGATAAAAGCATGGATGCCTGGTCAGGATGACTCAGGAAATGCTTCTAAAATATATCAAGTAAAACTCCTCGGTCTTTTATAAAAGATTTAAAATGAGAGGACAAAGCCCCACAACCTGAAGGGGAAACGCCAGATTTGCCTGAGGTCCCAATTAAAATAGCTTCTGTTTTGTCCTCGTTTATGAGCAGACAGTTTTGAGCCAACTGCTGCTTTACATCACTGATGCAGTTCAGTAAAGAGGCTACAGCAGCACTGTCATTTAATTAAACTGGTAGATAAACTTGTATGTCATCTGCATAACAGCGGAAAGACAGATTGTGTTTGGCAAATATTGACCCAAGAGGTAACATGTACAGCGAAAAGAGAACTGGGCCTAAAATAGAACCCTGTGGAACCCCACAGAGGAGAGAAACACTGGAGGATGGCCACCAACCATAACAGAGAAGGTTCTGGTTCCCAGATAATAAATGAACCACTCCAACACCCATCCATGGAAGCCAGCATATTGATCCAGACGAGAAATAAGAACACTGCGGTCAACAGTGTTCAAGGCAGCAGAGAGATCCAGTAGGACCAGTACAGCGGGACGTCCTGAGTCAAGAGATAAGGCAATGTCATTGTGGACTTTTAGTAGCATGGATTCAGTACTGTGACGAGTTCTAAAACCAGATTGAACCTGTTCAAAAACAGAGTTTGATCCTAAAAGCAACTGAAGCTGTGTACAATTTATTTTTTCTAAAATCTTAGATAAGAACAGCAAGTGTAATATTGGTCTAAAATTTGATAAAACAGAGGGGTAAATGTGATTGTTTGTTTTTTGAGGATGGGCCGAACCACATTTATTGTTTAAAAGCAAGAGGAACTGATCCTGTACTGAGGCAAGAGGCCCAACAACACTAAAAACCTCAGACATTGACTTTTAGATTGACATTGTACATAAGAGCTGCTTTCTGCCTGACAGACACCACTTTATTGGTTAAATATTGGCAAAGTCTCATTCAATTAATTTGATATTTGCATATCTAAATATTTGAGTCAGTAATTAAATCAAAACAGTACTTTCTCCTTATTATGAATTTGTTTGGAGCCCAGCTGGTCCTGCTAATCCAAATAACTCATAGTTTTTGACAATGCATGTGTTCTTGTGTCTTTCAGTTTCTTCCTCTTCTTTTTGCTGTTTTATTTTATTCTTATTTCTTTTTGGAGGGGGGCGGATGTTGAATGAATTACTTGGTCACTGTCTATTTTCTGTCAAACTCATAACGTTTTCCTCAACAGGTAAAAGGAAACCTGGAGGCAGTTTTGATGTTTTAAATGCGTCAAAGATGATCATTTTGTCTGTTATTGCACTCCCCCATTTCATACATATTTCCCTGCTAAAAGTCACTGTTTGTTCTGTGCATCTATGTCCGTTTGCAGGGCAGGAAATTACCACCGTCCTCAGGCCGAGGCAGCTGGTCAATTCAAAAAAAAAAAAGACAAAATGTCCTGCTGCAATAACTATTTTTCCTAATAGCTATGTTCAGTGCCAAAAATGGATCTTCAAATAACTTAAAAAAAAACAGCCAAAATTGACCAGCCTTTGGCAGGCGGCCGGTGTTAATTTTCAGCCTGTTTGTGTAAAGTCTTCGGGCTGTCCAGCTGTGTCACAGGTCTTGTAACCACACCTGGCACCATTATGGGGTCCAGTAATATCTGAAGAGTAGGTTTATCACAAGTTTTATGAATCAGCTTTACTGTTAAACCTAATTGGGGCATCCTTTGTCTGTTATTATCCTTTTGGGTTCATAAAACGAGCAAATTTCACCACTGCAAAAACTGTTAAGTTCATATTTTACACATACTGATCAACTCAGTCCTGTATGTCATTGTTATTGTCACGGTTGTTTTATTGATCTTATGTATTCGGGGCCATAAACCTGTCCAAGAGGCTAGAGATGAAATTAGGCTGCGGTTAAAATCTTTAAATATTTACATCCTCGTAATGTCCATCTACTGGGCAAAACTTTTAGAACTACTCAATTTTTCCACTTTTTTTGTTGAAAATGATGCCATTTAATGTCTCATTGTACTCTGAAATCAATGCATAGAACAAATAAGCAACTGAAATGCAAAGAAGAAGTCATGTAATAACTAAAAACCAACGTTTGACTCAGTTTTGACCGATATTGTACACTATCCCTGTTAAATGAACTTCAAACCCACCTGTTCTTTATCAATAAGATACTTAATTAATCTAACCAATCCATTAATTATATAATTCATGCTGGGTTAACCAGCTATCCAGCCTTTGTAACTCCAGTCAATGACACAGATGAGCAGATTTTGCATCAGATAGAGAAAAGCCTGTTTTAGTCCAAGATGATCCTGGAGGAGAAGTTACTTTCCATTGCTGATATGTTCCTTCCCTGCAGAGCAACTCTGCAGATATGAGGCTCATGAATGTTAGAACCTCAAAGAACGTAGACACGTTGAAACATATGTCAGTGCCAGAAAAGCTTAGAAACTTGCTACGACCTGATTTACGTCCGTTACGCCGGTCAACTGATTTTCCTGCACGTCTAGATGCGTCTTCGTGGGGTGGTTTTACATGCAAAAACAAATAGAAGAAAATAATGCACGCTGTCATATTGATAAAGGTGGTTGATTATGATCAGGAATCCTTCTGCAGATCAGTACTGACGTTGTTTTGGCTGCCAGGTGGTTACAACACATCTCAGCTGCTCTTTGAATGCCACCTATTCACTTAGATTTCAGCCCCTTTTCCTCACCATGTTTGTGCAATCACCCTTCTGTGTCGTTTGTGTGTTTGTGTGTGCACATAAACGTGCGTGTGCGTGTGTGTCCTGTCCGTCTCTGCTCCCTCCTCCACCCAGGCGGCTTGGCGTCTGTACTCCACCGACGGCGCTCGTCCCTACCTCAGAGCCACCTGGCACCACTACCAAAGCGCCCTCCCCCCCTTCAGGCATGTATCCCCCCCCCCCTCCTCCCACCAGCCACTAAAACATTTTACGCACATGTACAAACAACACCCTATAGAGAAGGATAAAACAACTGTAAACACAAATGCCATCATCTGCACCTCAGCTTTAGTGGTAGATTAAATGTTTTGACAAGATAAGTGGAAATATGATTTCATCTGTTTTGGAGGGTTAATATTGTTCAACTAGCAGCAGTGCTTTGGCCATGTGTTCATCTTGTTTAGTGCACTCAGCTGACAAGACTTCACTGAGAGGGAATTATATGTCCTCCTCTGGGTCTTCTCTCTAAATGAGAGCCATTGCCCCTATTAGATGAAGGTTAATAGTCATTTGGTGAAGAAAACAGCTGATTTTATATCTGATCCAGAACACAAACACAACCAAGCAAATGTTGTGTACTTCAAGAGACCCTTTTCATGTTCTTGGAACCCCTAAAAATTTTAATTTTGACCATGTGAAAAGATGTGTTGTTCATTTTGTCTGTGCCCTGCAGGCAAGAATCAATGACATTTGAAATAATTGTTGTTACAGGAGTAATCTCTGGAGGGAGAATGGGGCAAAACTGTAGAGAAGATTTGAGTAAATTACTGTGTCAGCTTCTATTTATTTGCGACTGGATTGCCAGAGGCAGCACTTCAAGATAGCCATTAGGAGTCAGGGCAATAAAGACAGAGCGTGTAGCCATTGTCGAAAAGTTAGCGTGTAATGCAGCAAGTTATCATCAAAGTGCTCCCTGTGGAGAGCGCAGGGCGCACACTGGGGAGAATACATGTGAGGAGAACCAATTATAGTCCCTCAAATCTCTCTTTCTCAGAGGGAGAGGTCATAAATAGCTGGCTATAGTTGTGTACACTCGCTGTATATCTCTCCATATGGAGGCTCTTTTCTATGTACATCATTAAAGGTACCAGCCATCCTTAAACTGAGGGTGTATGCGATACACTGGAGAGGTACAGTAAAATGCAGAGAGCTTGAAAATAATCCCTGAAGAATTTTTAAACATAGAAACAAAGTAATAGTTATCTGTCTTTATTATTATTATTATTAGTAGTAGTAGTAGTATTATGATCATTATTATTATTATTGGACAATCTAGTGCAGTTATACTGACATGGTGACACATACTGAAATGGTCAAGTACTCCTTCATGTTGCAGTCACAAAATACACCACCATTAGAATCAAAGTATATGAATGCTTCTGGAAAAGATGCACCTCAACATAATTTTCTGCGTTAATCACAGGAATGTTAATGACATTAAATACACCCCACAATATCACTGACTCTGGCTTTTTCTTTTTCTTTCACATAACAGTCTAGATATTTCTTTTCAGATTTTTCCAGCGTACAGGTCATCCATGTCATCAATACACACTTCTATTTTGTGGTTGATGGCTCCAAGCCCAAAGAAGTCAAAGCTTCCTCTGAACAAGGCTTAAACAAGGCTTTTTCTTTTTTTTTTTCACAGAGAAGCTTTCATTGAAATTCATCCCATTTTCTTAAAGAATACTTTCATAATCTGATGCACAGTGATATTTAGCAGGCATAGATTTGTCTGCTTAAAGACAACATTTATTGCAAAAATTATACCAATATGTTCTGAGTGATCACCTTTGTGTCTTGATGGGATTGATCTTGTATAACAATGCTCCCATCAATAAGTGTCTCTGGAGGTTTTGGGCAAAATCTGTGGGAGAATAGGAGCAGATATCCTCAAAATGACATATTTCCAGATGCTTGGAGAATGAAGTTCAACCTAGATAGAAACTGTTGTCGGGATACATGGTGTTTTGTTTGTTTTTTGTTTGTTTTAATGTCCGTTTTCTGTAGTTCTTGAGTCTTTCCTCTTTTCAGGGCATCAAATTCTGTCAAAATGTGTCCCTGTGGAGAGCGCAGGGCGCACCCTGGGGAGAATACGACGGCCCACAACTAGTTGCTTAGGTGTTGGTGACGTTGTTTGACAATGTTTCCATATAAGAATGCCTGTTTAGGATAATATTATTGTTGGGATTAAAATACACCATTTCATCATGGATGTTTCACTTAAATACATCTTATTTGGTAAAGAATACCTTCAGCAGTATATATAGCTTTTATGTCTAGTTTTCACACCTCAGAAAGGACATTCTGCACATACTACGTGCACAACTTAAACTCTACAACTTCAATGGAAGTGGTGAATGATTTGATTTTCTACTCAGCAGCTTGTGAAAATGTAGTATCAAAAAAGACTTCAAAAGGCAAATAAACCTGAGGAATTTGGACTAAAAACATAAACATGATAAAATGTTGACTGGGCTTCTTTTGGTTAACAGGTTTCTATTTATATGGAAGTTTGTCGTCTCAGCATTCATTCATTATGTAACTGTGGTACAGTCTATTTCAGGAACATCATCTCTGATCTATATCTATCTATATCATGAGCTACATCTCATGCAAACATGTAAATTTCAAGAACAATATGAAAGTACACAATTAGCTACAAATTAAATCACACAAAGCTGCTTCAAATAAGAGGCAAGCATGAGCAAGTTAATCCCTTTGCTCACTAAAAAATCTGACCTGTTTAACTGCAGTTCTGAGGATATTAACAAAAGTGATGGTGAAACACTGAATATGTAAGAAAGTCATTATCCACAGAAGACACCTTTTTAATCCCCGGCCACTCAAATATGGTATGATAACCAGCGGAGGCAGTGACTTTCAAATCTGGGATTTAAGAAAGGAGGGGGGAAGGATCAAACAATGAACAGGAAGTAGAGATGAAAAGGGAGGCTGCATTAATTAGATGACAGCGATGGGCTACAGCAGTGAAGACAAGGCAGGGAGAAAAGGGATTGAAACTGTTTGTAGGGTCTGCCAAACAAATGGCGCAGGTCCCTAAGGGAAAGAGATTATTATGGGCTCTGTGTCTGTCAAACATGTGAACACAATACAAGAAAAGGAAGGGAGGTGGGGATGTTGGGGGCCCGAGGCAGTGCTGCAGCCTGTGAGGGCCCACGAGGAAACCAGGCTCTCCGCAGCAACACTGGTCCTGCCAAAGAATGTCTGTAATCCGCAGACTGACTGAGGTGATCCCGTGGCTCTCCCTGGCAATGCAGCAGGCTTCCCTATTGTCAGCAACACTCAAAGAAGGGAGAGAGGAGGGGGAGGCAGCGAGGCACTGGGGAGGTGATGTCCTTTCTCAGCCTTGCCTTATGAGAGCTCCCTGCTATTGTGTGAAAATTACAATTGCACTTTTCTGATCTTTTGTGCAGTTCTGTTGACAGTGGTTATTGACTAAGCGGTTGGACATGGAAAGGATATGACCCCCACCTTCACCCTCCCTCCCTCCTTTTTTTTCTATCTTTAGGAGCCTCTATGAACAAGAGAGGAAGCAGGTTCGAGGTTTACATTTAGCATTAGCCTTAAAAAGGGTTTGAGGAGGCTTATGCGAAAGAGGAAGAGTAAGAGGGGCGGGGGTTTGGCTCCGACAAAGACAGTGGAAGACACAATGAGCAGGAGAGAAAGTTGGAAAAAGGGAGAAGAGGAAGAAGATGAAAGAACAGACTTCTCCGTCAATGTGAATATTTTTTTTCCCCTGCTTCTCCCCTCAAACAGATGCCGAGGCAGATGGTGGTGAATTAGCAGAAAATGGGCAAAAAAAGAAATGAGACAGTATATTATAGGTCCAGGGAGGATGGACATGAAGAAATCAAGATTAAAATGCCACTGCAGAGGGGAGGAAATCTCACCCAGGGGTTGTGGGAGGTTTGAGTTGTCATCTCGGAAACATAATGTACAACAGCTTTGGTGATGAGCGATATGCTCTGGGCCTTGTGTCGAAAAAAAAAAAAAAAAAAAATACATGGCAGGAGTAGGACATCATGTCTCTCACAGTGTGACTCAGTGGATGAAAAACCTCTTATTATTTTGTATTAATGGTTCTGAATTAAAGTGGGTTATTAATCTTTGCCCAAATTTGGTAAAGAATTGTTTATTTTAAGATTGCTTTTAAGTAAGAATACAAAACACACATACTGTTATGATAACCATAGTATTAAATCAATGTATTTAACACTTTCATATTAGAGAAATCCAGAGAAATTACTTGAAATATGACTTGAAAAAAACAAAAACAAGCAAAACAAAAGTAAAAAGTAAATAAATAAATAAAAATCTGTGTGATTCCTATATTTCCAAACCTCTTTTTTTTGCCTTGTACCAAACAAAATCTATAAATAGAAAGTATTCCCCAGCTATTTCTGCAGAGTTTCCATTAGTTTGAGAGATTGACATACAATAAAAATAGCGAAAGAGCAGACTGGGTTAAGACTACACAACATTACAACCAGTAATTCTGGCTGCCTATTAGATTTATCTGTTGCAGGCAGAGGGAAAGCACACACTTTGTCTTCAGACATGAAAACAGCATCTCAAGTGTTACAATTCCAGAGGGGGTAAAGTGGAATTGCTGTTTTTACATTTCTGTACCATTTTTGCCCATAAGGAATATGGATAACAAATGAAATATTCAGCCACATTGTCTGATTTATCTCTTTTATTATCTGCAAATATCACCCCGGCAATTTAAAGGATAGCTCGCTTCATTCTGGATCTTTTCGCTGGGGGCTTGACAACCTATCAACTTTATACCGCATAAACAGGTCAGGATTGCATGAGCATTCCTATGTGTAAGGTTTTGAGCTTGCAGAATTTCTAAATAGAAACTGAAAAAAGGAAAAAAAAAAAAAAAGAAGAAGAAGAAGGGGGGAGAAAGAAAGGAAGGATCCTCAAGGGGATGCTACAGAGACTCCTTGCCCAGGAAATGATAAATTTGCACGCTGTCCATTTTTGAAACGGGGGAACAAAATGTTATTAATTTCAAACCAAGTGGAGACCTTCGTATCACAGTTTCTCAGACTGTAAGTAATTTGACTCTCCTGGAGAGGCTGATTGACACCAGCACTCCAGACTGCCTTTTAGCGCATGCTGAGGGTTCTGGACCATACTTATGCCCCAGTTTGTTTCAAAGCAATTAAAGAACATAATAACCTTTACTTCTCGTACTTTAAAAAAGCTTTGACTTCACAAATAGTCACCGATAACTGACTATGCACTGTTAAACTCGCCAGTGAAGTTTAACAGATAAATTTGAAAGTAATTCATACTGATAAGATGGCTTATTTTTATGTGTATAATGTTAATTATCAGTTAGGTTATGCTAATTCATCATTGTTGACTTTTTTTGTTTGTTTGTTTTCATTGAGATATTGTTTAAAATGTTACTTTTCAAAGGGGG
>JBAMYA010000011.1:6469813-6482355 GCA_037176975.1 Arrhamphus sclerolepis | reverse complement strand
ATGAGAATGAAACACCATGTATAATGTTGCACTCTGTTATGAAGACAGATGTTAACATTCACTTATGTGTCCAATTTGGCCTGAAAAAGGTAAGCCCTTTTATTTTTATTTTTTTGATGAAAGTTTTTTTTTTTTTTGAAAAATATTGAATGTGATATTTAAAATAATAACGCTCAAATAAACCAAATAATTTTAGGCACACACTGAAAACAGGTCATGGAAATTAAAGTTAATCTAAAATAGAAAATATATTTTCCGTGACGAAAAGCATATGTGAACATCTAATCGGCATTTGTTTTGAATAATTACCTCAAACCTGCAATTAGTTACACTTTTAAGCTCTATTTGTTTTTGCTCTTTGTGTTTGTGTTTGCCTCAACATTGTCAGCACTGTCATTGGACCAGTTTCATATATGAAATTAATTAACACCCCACAGCAGTGATGTTGGGGGACATGAAAGAAACAAAAGTTTTTTTTTTTTTTTTTTTTTTTTTTTTTTTTTTTTAAATGTTAAAATATCAGTTTCAGTTTTATTTGAACGAATATTGGCCTACACTTTTAGAATGCCTTGTCTGGCTCTCATGGTCTCCCATCCCTACTATCATTAAAAACCACCCAAGTAATTATGGACTTCCACACCAGTCATCTCCTGTAACAACTGGATATCCTTTTATGGAACTATGTCACAAAACTATAATGATGAAACCAGCTCACAGTGCAACAGAGAGCGTCATGGCACTCGCGACTGAGATGATAGAAAATCTGCTGTTATGTGCCTCATTGAAATATATAAATGTCTCACTTTGTTGACTAATAAGAAAATGAAAGTAGTCAGGTTCTTAAATAAATACAGCAGTGCATATACAGTAGTATAGTACAGAGTATACCAACTATAGTGCTCTTTATTGAACTTCTGACCATCAGTACAACATTAAATACTATAGTAAAGACAATATCTCCAGGAGCAAAATAAAACTACCCATCAGCTAGCAACCTTTAATCTCTTTTTAGCTTTTGAAGATGTGAACTATGGATGGTCGAAGGTTTAAGGTGTTCCACAATTCTCGATTTTGTCTGCCTTCAGGATTTCCTGTTTTTCAACAAATTTCCATGTATGAAAGTGCACATGAAAGTCTCTGTTTTCACAAAATAACCCACCGAAGGTGCTGGTTGGTCTTGCTTCTTTCAAAGCCAAATATAATGTTAATTGCAAAAAAAGACCAAATATGCCGAGGGAGTTGCCCTGAACCTTGAAACTCAAAGAAATATTTATATTTTTATCAAATTTAGTGGACTAAAAACAATGCAAGTTGATATTATGCCCTATAGCAACCAAGTTAACTGTTACCATGGATAACACATGTCCAGTGGCTTGTAATTTTTCAACTGTATATGTTTAAAAAAGAAAAACAACCTGCGATGGACTGGCGACCTGTCCAGGGTGTACCCCCGCCTTTCGCCCGAAGTGAGCTGGGATAGGCTCCAGCAGACCGCCGTGACCCTGAACAGGAATTAGCAGGTATAGATAATGGATGGATGGAAGAAAAACAACTTGAAAAAAAAACAGTGTTGGAGAGGCTGCACTTAAATTGATGATGATTCAAATTTGAGTTCAGCTTTGAGGAAACAGCTCAGCAGACAGCGACCCTGAATCCAGGAAGGATTTGCTGGAATAAAAACATTCATTAACACTCTCGAACGTGATGTTTATTTTAAACACCAGCAATAGAAATAAATTATTTGAAAATAACAGGGCAGGTCCAATGACAATGCATTTGAAATGTTGTAATCAATGACTGAAACATACAGACGCCTATTTAAATGGGAGGTTCAGTTCTGTGCTGCTGTGTGTGGTTCTGTCATTTACTTAGTTCAACACAAAACATGTTGGTCATCATCTCACAGCACAGCAGGCTATCCATTAAGATCTAATTGATCATCAGAAGGAATGGAAGGAAGAAATGGAGTTGATAATGGTGAGAGAAACCATTTTGTCTCTCTCCCATTACAGAGTAACAACATTCTTGTTTAGTTATTATTCTCCTGTGACTATGAAAACAAGAAGTGAGGGGCCACATGCTGCACTTTTCTATTGAAAAAACTTTTCACTTCTCATAATAGACCTGGGGAATTTGTAAACCTTTTGGTGCCTGTAGATAGAGCTATTGAGCAATTTCTCTTTATAAATGTGTATAACAAAAGAAAAACATCAAAACATTTTTGAAATCTTGACAGGAAACCGTGTCAGATTTGCAATCATCCTCCATTACGTCTCACAGAAACTTGTACCAAAGATGAATTGCTTTGCCCTATACATGATGCCACAATACTAAACTAAATTAAGGGAGCCTCGACATCAAGTGGTTAATGCACCTTCTTGTCACCCATGCCTGCTCCCCCAAAGCAAAAGCACATTACAGCGAGTTTTCAAACTAATAAACTCATTTCATAATAATATGTGCAGCTGGGCTCATAATAAATCATTAAGGGAGTTCTTATTCCCCTGATACTGTATTGAGGCATTGACCCCAATCAAGTGCTTGCAGCAAATATTTGGAGTTACAGGCTGGAGTTGATTAATTTTACAGGACTTAGGAATTCTTTAGGAAATAGATCACGTATGGCTGTGTCTTTAATTGAGAAAACAGAAAAAGCAAAGGTGAGTGGAAAAAGTGTAAATAATTTATCTTATCTTTGTGTTTTTGACTTTCAAATCAAGTTTTACCTGCGTTTCAAGTGTATGTATTATTCAAGAGGCCATTATTCAAACAAATTGTGTGAAATGGTTTCTTACTCTGAAGAACATGCTTCATGAACATCACATCGTCATTAAAAATTGCTTGAATGTGGGCTGTGGTGACAAGTTGATCAAGAGATGGAACTTCTGAGTGAAAGTGATCTCAAAAACCTTCAGCCAAATCATTTCAATCACATCTTATCACACACTGATGCTTTGTGTTGAGTGTGTAGAGTTTTGAAAGCTTTCAGTATGTTCCCCTAAAAACCAATTCACTGTGGATGTCTAGACCTAAACAAGTTGTGTTAATGATTGAACATCTACGCGCTGACGCATCGTGGTGATCATATCACTTCCTGTTTTGCCTCTCTCACTGTTGTTCAGTCGTGTTCTGCTCTACGCTGTTTTGTTGTCTTCTACCTTTTCTGTCTCTGTCTTCACCTGATTAGTTTGATGTTACTACACTTATATTGTAGCTCCAATAGTCTACACTTCCTTTTTGATGCGCTTCTTACACTTTTTGCACCTTTTATCAGTTATATCAGTTAGCCTATCTTCTTCTATCTCTATTGATCATGGCTTCTCCCTTTGTCTCAGCTCTCTCTTGCTCTTTGGGTCTCATGTTTAGTTATTCCTTTGCCTCCTTTAACGGTTGTGGTGTCATAGTGGTCTCAAATTATCATTGAGTTGGTGTGTAATTACGCAAAATCAATGTCAGACTCTGTAATTTTCTCCCCTAACTGATGTGACCAATGACGACATACAGTCGCTAGGGGTGCAACAGTACACAAAAATCTAGTTTTTTTGTTGTTGTTGGTGGTGTTTTGTTTTTTTTGTTTTTTTCGGTAGATACAGTATGGGAGCAAAAATGCAAAACATAAATTTGCCTGGTGTTTATTAGGAACTTTTGTAAACCAAGCATTTACATGAAGGTAGATTTGTGCCTTTATTATTCTTTCATAAAAAAAGTTGCTTCAATCAAAAAATACATTTTCAATAGTAAAAACCTTCACTTCAATCAAAAGAAACCCTTTTCAATCAAAAATTTTGTGTTTGTTTTTCCGTGATAACGACATTACTCCACCGTTTTCTCGTGATAACAAGTTATATTTCCCTCCGTTTTCCCGTGATAACGACATAACTCTGCCGTTTTCTCGTAATAACGAGTTATTTTTTCCTCAGATTTCCCGTGATAACGAGATAATTAATTTGAGATCTCAAGGGCATTGCAATGCCCTGATGAAGGTCGATAGATGGAAAGCTTGGTCAAAAATACACTTACTTGCATGGCTCTAAGTGTGCAGATACTTTTTTTCTTAGTTTTCTTGAGATCTCAAATTAATTATCTCGTTATCACTGGAAAACGGAGGAAAAAAACAACTCGCTATCACAAGAAAGTGGCAGAGTTATGTCGTTATCATGGGAAAATTATGTTGCTATCACGGGAAAACGGAGGACAAATAACTCGTCATCACGAGAAAACGGTGGAAATAAAATGTATGCATGTATGGCCCGTAGGATCCCGTGGGCTTCCGTAGGATAGGACATTTGTGTCTTTATTATTCCATTCCAAAAAGTTGCTTCAGTCAAAAAAGTAATATCTTCAATCAAAGAAAAAAACTGTTCAAATACAAAATTAAAATTGATTTTTTTTTTTTCGATTAAAGTGAAAAAAGTTTTGAAGTTTTTTGTTTTTTTTTCGTTTGAAGTGAAAAAAGTTTTGAAGTCTTTTTTTTTTTCGACACAAACATCCCACGGTGGTCAGACATGTTTGAGTGACAAGTGTCTACACCAAAGACGTCTTTCTGACAAGCAAGTCATGGCTGCCAGCAAACCGAGGTGTGGTGGAGCAGAGGAACTCCAGAAACCTATATCACTTGGAGACCCCTGATGTACATACTTCTTCAGATCATGACTTGTGTGGGGCAAAACTAATCAAACTAAGCATGGTGGCCGCCTCATAATACGGGCGTCCGCGTACACTTGGATGGTAAAGTGAGTCAGCATGTTTGAAGTGCTTCTCCAACTCCATTGCTTCGTAAATATCCAACACAGTTGGATTGATGGAGATGTAAACCAATTATACCTCTGTCTGCCTTTTAATATCAGATCTTCAAGGAGAACTGATTTTGAATTTTAAATCATTATTAAAAACACACCTGTTTTCACTGGTTTTTCCTCCAGCTTGAGCATTTTAATTTGGCATTTAGTATGTGTATGTTTAGATATTATTATTTAATTGCATTTAATTTATTTTATTATAGCGCTGTTTTGCTCTTGTATTTTGTTTAATTTTATATAATTGTTTATTTCTATTATTATTTTTCAATTTTATCTTGTATAGCACTGTGGTCAACTGACGCTGTTTTTAAATGTGCTTTATAAATAAATGTGATTGACTGATTGATTGCATTCTCCATTGCTCAGAGAGTATTGTAAAGCAGTTCACCTCCAGGACAATAGGGGGCGTAGTGCTTTTTTTCTGGAGACCAGCCTGCTATTCTGGCTGTAGTCGTCGCATAAATACACAATGAACAGCCACACACAGACCCGGCAACGCTTTCTGAAACGAGGCCAGAAAGCAGGTGATGTACAAAGTCTGATTATGTTAGACCTTCTTTCTGAAATGGACCCCAGGGAAGAACAGAGGCTCAGAGATGGAACTGGAAATTATCAACACTGAGCAGAAAATGCTCCATGGTCAAACTCGGCTGGGGTCCATTTCAGAAAGCAGGTTTATACAGAAACTCCTTAAAAAGTAACCAGTGAGCTGAATGAAAGGAGACCCTGTTCCCACTCCATGGTAGTCGGCTCTTCTGATGGCCGCTGCTACATCAAGTCAATATAGCTGCAGCTAAATTCAAAAACAGCGGTTTGAGCCAGCTTGTTTGCCCGTGACACATTACTGCTGTCCACAGCCACGCAAAAGCAGTCATACCAGATTCATCCACTTCCCTCAAGCTTTATTTCTGAAACTCACATCTCTGTGTGACCACAAACATGGCTATTACTATTTTTTTTATCCATTGTAATATTAAAATGGTGGCTCTGCTGATATAAACACCTCCACTTTCCAGAAAATTACCCATGCAGAATCAAAACGGTTAGGTTCGAATAGCTATTGTGCTACACCCCTAACAACAGCACGTCATCATTTAGTCATTGGTTGTCATGATGGTGTGCAGCAAATAATGTGGGCCTAGTTAATAATTGGCACACATTCTAGACCCAGTCCACTTTGGATGGAGCAGCTCTCTTCTCCAGTAATGTGGCCAAGTTTATTGATAGTCCTAAACTTTGACAATCCAGAGTCCAGGCCAGGAGGCAGAGTTGTGGTCCTAAACTCTTCTCCGTGCTTCAGTTAGAGCAATCACCCACCCACTACCCCATTAGAACAAAATGTAAATAAATAAGACCATCCAAATTAGAAAAAAAAACAAAAAAAAAACGTCTAAATCTAAATCTAATTATGGAAAAGATATGACTACATCCATTTTAATTCCAATTAAAATCAGAAAATTGACTGAAGACAAAAATATGGTGATCAGATGTGGATTGTTAAACATTAAATGTCTTTCCTCTAAAGCTATTTTGGATTGGATCACTGATCACAAATTTTACCACCTTCTCATACTTATTATCATATTCCTAGAAGCACAGGCCAAGGGAGCACAGTATGTGGAGTATATGACTTTCGGTCAAAATATAGTTCTACCTCATTTGAAAACCTGCTGTTAAGTCTATATGTGCCAGGCTCCAAGTCACCAGCACCAGTTCTCCTGGTTATTGTTTACTGTCCTCCCGGTCCTTATTCACAATTTCTTTCTGATTTCTCAGACTTCATTTCTGATCTAATTCTCCAGGCAGATAAGGTCATCATAGTTGGTGATTTCAACATCCATGTGGATGTGGAGAATAACAGTCTTAGCTCTAGCTGACTCAACCAGGTTCAGTCAACATGTGGAGGGACCCACTCACCACTGCAGTCATACACTGGATTTGTTTCTACCTTATGGAACTGAAGTCAAGTACTTAACAATCTTTCCCCCAAACCCAGTTCTATCTGACCAATCTTTAATCTCGTTCCAATTCTCTTGTCATAGTGGTGTCATATGCAATAAAAAGATACATTACAGTCGAGACCTTTCTGACAGTTCTGTCATTAAGTTCAAGGAGGAAATTCTTGCTCTGCTTGGGCACTTGCCGTCTATTTATGCCACTATGGACAGCTCTGAAAGTCTTGATCCTTCATGCATTGATAGTCTTTGCAGATGGCTCTATAGAGTTCCTGCGTTTAACTCTGGATTCTGTTGCACCTCTGAAAAGGAAATTAGTTAATCCTAGAAAGTTTGTGCCTTGATATAAGGAAGAAATGCAGAAATGTAGAAAGCTGGAAAGAAAGTGGTGCTCCACAAAGTTAAAAGAATCCCATCTAGCTTGGAAAGACAGTTTGGTGATGTATAAAAGAGCTCTTTGGAAAACTTATTATTCATCATTAATAAGAGAAAATCAGAATAATCACAACTTACTTTTCAACACTTTTGCCAGGCTGACTTAGAGTCACAGCTCCATAGAGTCATGCATTCCATCTCATTTAACTGCTGATGACTTCATGAACTTCTTCAATAAAATAATAAATATTAGGGACCAAATTCATGTTCTCTTACCAACTATGGGGATTACATTAGACAGCACAGAGACCTTGGAATCAGCTGTACCTACTGGTTCTTAATTAGACTGCTTCTCTCCAATTGATATTTGTGAAGTAACTTTAGTTATTTCTTACTCAAAGCCATCCACATGTTCATTGGACCCTATTCCAAGTCCCTAGAGAAAACTTTGTTCTCAATAAACACTATATAAATAAAAGGGAATTGAACTGAATTGAATATCCCTTCTAAGCTTTTTAACAACATTTTCCCCTGACAGGTTGTGTAATCCTGGATCTTGTAATCATATCCCTTGAAACTGGATATTTTTAAGTTTGCAGGAATTAAACATCTACTCAAAAAGGACATCTCTGGATGTTGACGATACAGCCAGCTACAGGCTTTCCATTTATTTTCAAAATTCTTGAGAAAATTGTTTCAGATAAGCTAAATGATTATCTTTATAGTAACAATATAAATGACGAGCGTCAATCAGGTTTTAAACCTCATCATAGCACAGACACTGTGCAACTGTCAGCTGTGGAGTACCACAGAGTTCTGTACTTGGATCAACATTTTTCTCTTCATATATGATTCTTTTAGAAAAAAAATCATCGGAACATAACAACATAACACAACATAAATTTCCATTGCTATGCAGATGATACTCAGCTGTATTTATCCTTTTGACCACATGAAGCTAATCAAATAGCCCTATTAGATGCATGCATTAAAGATGTGAAGATGTGGATGACTGGAAATTTCCTGCTTCTTAATTCAGATAAAACTGACACTACCTTAGCCTCTAGCTCTACTGTCAGGAACCTTTGTGTGATGATGAATGATGAATCAAAAAACTTTAAAAAAATATTTGCTCCAAGAAGTGTAAAAGGGCAGCTTTTGTGGGTGGACTTTTCAAGCTGGTTTCTTGTGCCAAAAATAAATAAATAAATAAATAAATAATTCAATATTATTTATATGAATATAGCAAATTCTTTTTTCTGTTGATTAATATAATTATTTTGTAAATACCAAAGAGAATGACGAGATTAAGTTATTTAATAAATAAAATAATCTACACAATCACAAACTGTTGCGAAATTCTTTGTCAATGAAAGACTCCACCATTGTATAATATGCATTTTTCAGCTGTTCTCCGTCTGAAATAAAACAACAACCTTACATGTAAATCACTCATGCATTCAGCTCGATGCAGTTTAAACTAATCTTTCTTGTCTCTGTATACCCAATTTCCCTACTTCAACCTGCAGCCATCAAACCCATCAATCCATCTGCCAAACATGACTTTGACTGATCTGACCACCAAACAATCATCATTTACATCTCTCTCACTCGCTCTTCTTGTGTAAATATACAAAAATCATGAATAAAAGTGTTAATGGTAGTTCCCTCAGAGTGAAATAATAGAGTAACAAGGTAATCAACATTTGACCTCGGAAGACAGCTAATTCATCTTCTCATCTATCTTAATTTTTTCTTCTGAATGTTCAGAAGACATTTTATTCACTCTCACATGACAATTCCATTTCAGTGTTTTCAAGTGTTTTCTTTTCTTTTTGTCTCTTTTTTTGTTAAGTAACTGATTATACACATTGGTCAACAAACATGGCAACTAGATTGAGCAGTCTGAAGGCCAGGAGCTAGAAGTCAGGAAATGTTGAGGAAAAGCTGCTCAGAATTAGATTAACTGTTGTAATTGCTTGAGTACATGAGAAAAAAAAGTATAATTTTCATCAAACAAAGAAGAGAAAGAAAACAAGAAGAAGATAAATGCATACATTCACATGAATGTAACTTGAAAAAAATCACACTTCTTAGTTTGCAACATGCATCATTCTGTTGTATTACACTTAGGAAGGAACCGTTGAGGAAAGATGAGGATCCAAATGTGGTCATCGCAATTCCAGTTCTGTGAACTTCTGTAAGGAAGGTGAAGTAGTCAGTTAGTGTCATAAAATACTAATTCCACAACAATGGATCACAAATTGCCTAATAACTACAAAATTGCTAAAAACTTGCATTATCTTTTAAAATCTGGACATGGTCAACATTCCCCTATATGAAACTGTCACAGAATTTATTTACATTTGCTTTTTTTAATGATCCATCTTTCTAGTGGATTGAAGAAAAGACACAAAAAAGATTAATCAGTCCAAAATCAGTCCTATATGACATAAAGGTATTTTTCGTCTTTTGTGTCCCACGTGATTGGTTTAATTTGATTATTAAAAATACCATATAGGTGCTCTTTCTAACTACATAGATGCAGCAGCAGCATCTATGTAGTTAGTCAGTTCTTTTAACAGAAGCATTTGTGGCTCTGCTTGCTGCTCAGCCATGAATCCCTCAAGGCTAAAACTGTCTGCTGTCAGGTTTAAAGGACACTTGTGGCTTCTCAGTCTCAGTTGGTCTTCCTCAAGGGTTTTTTAAGTCTGAAAGAAGCTTCAGTGTCTAGGTTGTGTACTGGTTGTCAGCTGTGGTTAGAGCCTTTTATATTATTTTATGTGAAGGCCCTTTATGCAAGCTACACAGGTACATTTGCTCAAATCTCAAGTGATATTTCATGGTAAAGGCCATACAGTCTAATATCTAAACAATACACTCTATGATAAAGACTTGACTAATAAAGTAGAAGGAGGACTTTGCAGGCCCATGCAAAATGTCAGATAGAGAATTTAGCTGTTTGGACGCAGACCATAACTGTGACTTTGATTCAACCCTGTCGGATGCTGGGCTTGCAGCAGCCCTGCAGATAAAGCAGCTCCTAGTGAGCCATGCGAGAATGTAAAGCAGGCCATCTGATAGCAGTGAGCAGAAGGTACGGAGGAGGCATGTGTCTGGGAGAGACAGCCGAGAAGCATTTGTCAGGAGACAGTGACAAAAGGGGGTTGAAGGGGCCTTGCTCGACGCTATTCAGAAACAATTTGTAAGCCCGGCTGTTGAAGCCAGGCCAAAGACTTGCGAACAGCTGGAGCCCTGCCGTGATTGATAAATGTGGGCCTCCAAGAACTTCATTTTGATATGAATGAAGACAAAAGCACGACAACATTCTGTGAGTGTTTAATATTACCATCATTAAGTGGCAACAGTAGACAAACGCCCTGTCCTCAGCTGGGGATACACACTGCCAAAAGGGAGGTCAGAACCCCATGGTAATTAACATTTTTATGGCAAAAGACCCTTTTTGTTGTGCTTTGTAATTAATTCAGGTTTCAAGCTAATTAAAAGAACATTTCATTTGGATTTAAGGGTTTGGATTAAACCATGAAATAAATGCTTAAGCATTTATAGCTGGAATTGTATTCTTTTAAGGCAGAATTTCTAATGAGAATATTTTTTTATGTATCCAAACTATCATCTATAACATCTAAACCTGTGACAGAATAGTTTTTTTTTTTTTTTTTTCATCCTCTGGATGTTGCTGCCCGGCAAAGCTAGAGCATGGCCTCCCTAATCTAATTCCTCTGTAGGGTGTTTGTCATGCTAATCATGCAATAACCAAATTTCAGCATGTATCGACACAACCATGAAAAGAGTTTTGCTGCTTCTCTGTCACAGGCTTTCGCAGATGTTGTGACCCATGTGAGCATGGGTCAGTGAAAGCGCGGGTGACCAGCCATGATCTGTTCACTTACTGGGTTCAGTGACTTTTAAACCTCTTTATTAACAACTGATTTATATTACATCAGGTGGACTGATGAAATTAAATCCTATTCTTCTAGATCGTTTATCTTTTGTTTTGTTTTGTTCTTGTTTTTTGTTTTTTTTTTTGTCCAATAAACTGTCTTATCAGCACAACAAAAGATTCCACTTCTCTTCATTGGTAACCTATGCACATTCATCCCTGACCTATTTCTTGGCTGGATAGTCCCAAAACCATATACAGAAAAAATTGAGAAGTTTTCCACCATTAAGTGATAAATTTATATATGTGGTTGCCACTGAAGTCCACAAAAATTGGGAATTGTTCTGTTCTAATTTAAGATTCCATTTCAGACACTCCTCACAGTGACAAAGGAGAGCATCCATCCAGTAATACAGTCGAGAATTTGCTGCCAGGATTCACGATGAATGAGTGAATATTGATGAAGTTGAAAAACTCCGCCGGGTCTTGGTTTCTACATCACTCCAGTGGAAGATAGGATGGGGGGGGAGGGTGTTCTCGCACTGGGTTTCCATGGAGAGAGGCACCTTTCTCAGTATTCTGAATCCCAGTGCTCTGTGCCGAGTCTCAAAAGGAGATCAATCTCACTTTGAAGCAACGGGGGGCTTCATTTGTTTGTGAAGGATATGAGGTGCTGCCTAAATGACTATGCCAATTCTTCAAAACCCACTTACAGTTGACACTCGGTGGCTCTGAATTCATTGTTTTCGGGGCTCAAGTTCACAGACACATGACTGAACTCAGCCCACTTCAGAAAGGCTTTTTCACAATAAAAGGTTCAGACAGTTGGCAGTCACATTTGTCATTCAACTGAACCTTTGCATAGGACACATCAAAAAATGGGTACTATATATAAAAATAAATAAATAAAAATCACTGAACAGGGAGTGAAATTAAATTTAGTGAAGTGAAACACAGCTAAGAGCAATACAGCAATACAGTAAATGTGACCAATATTAATATGCAGACTTTGTTTCTAACGTGAACCTGGAAATATGAGATAGAATTAATAATTAAGCACACATTATTAGTGCAATATGAAATATAACATTTACAATAACTACATTGAATTTGTTGATGTCATTTACACATGATAACAGCTAATTTGTAGCCCTTGGAGTGTCTGGAAACAGAGAGATGTTGTATTTAAAAAAAACAAATTGAATATGACGCATGTGCTTGTAGAAAGACATCCAAGATTTAAAGTGTTTGTGATAATTTTCTGTAGATTTTCAGGTAAATAAATTTGGGGGGAAAAGTGAAAATTGCAAAACATTACACATCAATATGTTTCATCCCTAATCAGCAGTAATGGCTCTGAATGGTTTGAAGCTAAAAGCTAAATGTCTAGTATGTTTTTTAGTTTGTTGGTTTTTTTGTAATCCATTTTTTCATTATTTTCTTGTCAGTTCTTTCTGTTCTTAGCCTATAATTTTAAAAAGTTTATGGACTGCATTATTTTTTCTTTTA
>JBAMYA010000011.1:6430722-6459643 GCA_037176975.1 Arrhamphus sclerolepis | reverse complement strand
ATACACATTTGAGTTTGAAAGTCTCGTACTTGTTTGCACTTGTTACATAGGCTATATATGTATATATATGTATATATATATATATAATTACCTTAGATTTATCATTATTGTTGGTATAATTATAATAATCCTTTTACAGAAATTGTCTAACGAGTTGCTGAAAATATTATGAGAAAAAAGGAATTTATGTCCGAAATATTTACAAAGTCAACAAGACCGAAATAAATGGCTTTTCCCTGCTGTAACCACATAATTTCCTATATGTGAGGACGTCTGCTTTCCTGAACTATTCTTACTGTTTCTTGATCATTTTACTTAACCTCTTTTTTTTTTACCCATAAGTTTTCAAGTGCGCTCAAAACTTTTACTTTTTTTTTAGCACTTTCACAGCCGCCTTCATATTTGAGAAACTATAGAGCGCCATCTACAGAAAGCCAGCGGCACTGGTGTGCAGAGCACTTTCACCTCCTGCCATCCACCGCTGTGCTCCCAGTTTGCACCAGTGCAATCATCGCAGCATCAGCTGCGTGTAATAAAGGTCAATACATCTGCATTTAACCTACATAACCGTTCTGAGCGTTTTCTTCATCAAATTACAGCAGGAAATAAGGTGAGGAGCAAACTGTTCTGGGCCCGTGCTTGTTTGTCCAAGGCCGTCTCTGAGGTAAAATATGAAAAAAGAAAAAAAGAAAAACGAATAATCCATTAAATAATCAAAAAAAACAACTAATTTAAAGAAGAATCGAGATTTTAAAATAAATAAATAAATAAAAACATCAATTAGGACTCTTAAAAAAGTGTCTTCTATAATCCCACAAATGGGTATATATGCCATTAAAATTACAAAAAGAAATTTAAAGAAATACTTTTTTTTCATTCAAAATTGTAAACTGACATGTAATTCATAGCTGTTATAATGTGCAATGAACTCATATTGTTAACTCAAACTCTATTCCTTATTTATCTCCCTCCTTTCCTTGCCCCCGGTGTGTCAGACCCAGAGACCTCCTCATTTGGACCCCATGTTTTTTGTTTTTTTTCTTCGCGTTGGCGAATCACAAAGTGTTGGCATCTATTGCCTTTGTCTGACAAGTCATCCATATAAGCAAAAGGGGGGTCTGCAGAGGGGAGGAGAGGGGGGAGGAGGGGAGGGTTGCAGCTTTTAGAACCACAGACACAGAGAGAGGCTTCATTCCTGGCTCCAAAGATCCAGCCCGACGCATCCAAGAAACCCGCCGTGTGTGTGCACGTCTCTCTCTCGACCGTTTTTTTTTTTTTTTTTTTTTTCCTTGACGCGTGAATCAAGGCCAACCAGGACTGAGGAGATAAGTACCGGGCCCTGCAAGCTGGAACCTCCTTCTTCATTTTTCTTTCCTTTTTCCTTTTCTTTTTTGCCCTCCTACGTTCGCTGGCATCTTGTGAGAATTTACCTCTGGTCACCTTCGTGGTGCTGAAAGCGCACCGATAGACTGAGCGCATCCAGGTCGCCTTCCTGAAACGATCCTCCGGTCATGCTGTGCACCTGCCAGACCTCCGCTGCCGGACCGGACTGCTGAAGAGAAGCGGGGGCAACTTTGGGGGGAAGAAGTTGCCGTCTTATCGGTTGCTGAAAGCGGGGGTGGAGGGGGCAAACTAAGTCCCTCCATCGAGTAGAATCACCTTTTTCTCTTTACATTTTCACCCCTTGATAGGAAGGCGAAACGGCGACTTCAGTTGATTATCTGTCTTTCCTTTGCTATCCAATGGATATTCACTGCAAAGCAGACCCCTTTACAGCGATGCACCGTAAGTAGCACAACCTGAGTTTCTTGGCCACTGCAGCCTTTGCGTGCATGCAGATAAAAAAAAAGAAAGAAAAATGTATTTTATTTTATTTTATTTTTATTTCTGCACATTTGAGCGCCGCTAGCAGCAGAGAGCAGCATTTCTTTTAATCTTCACGCATGCAAAAATATACAAACAGAGAGGGAAATCAGAGAAACTAGACTGATTGTGGCTTAACAATAAAAGCATAAACAGATTTCACAGCTCATCGTGTTTGTAAATTTCAACTTTGCCAAATTACTGCAAATATCGAGCATCTCCGCGCACAAAAGACGTGCAGAAATGAAACTTGTCGCAGTAAACAAAGAGCATGCTTTCGCAGGTGCTCTCCAATTTACACGTGCATCACCCTGAAGCTTCCCGCGCACCGTGTGCACGCGTGTGTTCGCGTATACTTGTGTGTGTTTAGGCCTAATAAGTCAAGACACATTAGTTACACATCTACTATTCACATTATACACTAACAGCAGCCAGCATTTGTCATTCGCAGTGTGCTTTACTTGTTTTGTAGTGAATGTGTGTCAATAATTGATTATCTATTTGTACACTAAATAATATGTAATATAAGTAATCAGAGCCCGTTAAATTATTTAAAAGATAGGAAAAAACAAAGGAGCCCGTAATTTAATAGCCAACTTGATCCATGGAGCTGCTATGAAGAAGGCATTTGACAGTGTAAAGGTGCTTGACGCTCAAATGAAGTCGTATTGTTTAGTATATTTCAATAGATAATTTTCTCATGCTTATGCGTCGATAAAGGTAGGATTTAATTAGCAAATTGGAGCCAAAACCTGTCTAATCAGTGTATACAATTAAAATTTAAATTTATAATCATATCGACATTTAAATATTTTATAGGCTATTATGCACTCAATTTAATATTTTATTTTATCTTAATTATGGTCAAGTCATTTTAGTTATTCATCTCTAAATGATAGGCTAATTTTGTGGATTAATTGCTATATAGTATAATAACTTAATAGAAAAAGCAGCATTATTCATAAAAAATAATAATGACTAAAACACAATTCCCTGTGTTTTGTTTAAATGAAAAAGTTTATCAAAAAATATATATGTATTTTACAGCAGATATCTGCATCTGTGTAGTTGCTCTCTAATTCTAATCTTTTTATTTCTATTTCTGTTTGATTAGCTAATTATTAAAGTTGGCGACTGATGGCTCACAAAACATTATCATTTGGACACGTGAAATGCAAAACATTCATGGAAGTTTCTTTTTAAAAAGCCACAGCTTTTCAAATCCCTGTTATTTAATTAATACTTTAATTTAAATGAGAAAAATAAGGTTTATTTTAAACTGCTATGTCGGGTGTTTAAGATTTTTCCATTAAAAAACACAAACATTTATAGGCACATCCAATCGTTTCAAAGAGAGAGCTAAAACTGACCTCTGATGATTATTTTCTGTGATTTCCCTCTCCCCTCTGCGTTTTATAACTTATAAAGAAACCCACCTGCCTCTCCCCCCTCTCCTACGACCTTATGTAATGTTACGCCTGCGTGTGTTTTCTGTTGTTGTATCCCACGTAGGGCACGGAGGTGTGAACCAGCTCGGCGGGGTGTTTGTCAACGGCAGACCCCTCCCGGACGTGGTGAGGCAGCGGATAGTGGAGCTGGCCCACCAGGGCGTCCGGCCCTGCGACATCTCCAGACAGCTGCGGGTCAGCCACGGCTGCGTCAGCAAGATCCTGGGAAGGTGGGTCCAGACTCTCCGGCCAAGGTAGACCCTGCAAAACAGAAAACACAGAAGCATAAAACTAGCGATGAAAGAGCCGAAGCTATCACACGTTGTTTAGCTTTTAAATGTTTTAATGTGGCTTAATTATATGTTTATTTCTGTGCGCCACTTTGCGAAAATAGAGGCGTTAGGAGAGTTTCTATTTCCTGTGTGCGCAGCATTAAAATGATAAAGGACCAGAAGCCTTTGACCACGCAATTTTCCTGCATTTTAATGTGTTATTATGGGATGTTTTGTTTGTTCAGATGCGCCACACATATTTGAATTGACTATAATTACACCCTTGACTAACACTTTCTTGGAAAATGAAAGAGGTTCTTCAACTTGTGTGGGTTTAAGGCCGATATGTGTGTAATTAATATCGGAGAGTGTATTTCTCTGCAGATACTACGAGACTGGTAGCATAAAACCAGGTGTGATCGGTGGTTCTAAACCCAAAGTGGCCACCCCAAAAGTGGTGGAAAAAATCGCAGACTACAAGAGACAAAATCCAACCATGTTCGCCTGGGAGATCAGAGACAGGCTGCTGGCAGAGGGCATCTGCGACAACGACACTGTCCCCAGCGTCTCATCCATAAACAGGTAGGGGGGGGTTACAACTACAAAAAAATAGAAATACATATAAAGTGGGGTTTTTTGTTTTGTTTTTTGTATATTGAGTTTTGCCTGATGTAAACACTGTAATGAAGCAGGCCGACAGGAGCGCAAATTGAAAATCGTTCATGACCGCAGCTTTCTCTGCGCCATGAGCGCGCCGCCACCCACAGCAGAATACTGTTGGAGCAACTTTGTGCTGGCCGGCGCACCGAGGCTGCCTGGGGTCTCCGAGGTGCAATTCAATCTTTCAGAGCGAACTCCCTCAACAATCAGCAGTACATCCAGACTGAGTGAATCTGTCGAGATGAAAACCGATCAATATTCGGTGACCAGATCCCGTGGCGCTATAAAGCAGGCCAATTTTCGTTAGCAGCATCTAATGTGCTGGAGTTGCTGCACAGACACAGCGATGCTGATTGTTTTTTAACTACTATAAGATGGTGCTTAACCTGAAACGGAGATAAGTTGATAAATAATATGATCAGTTATGTCCTCATTTGCATGGAAATCCCACAAGTTATTTAATTACAAGGACACATGGAAGCACAGGATTTTTTTTATTTTATTTTATTTATTGTCTATTTTCAGTATTTTGGGTAAAATTAGGCTTTTAATGTAGGAATATTTACTTGTCATAAAAAGGAAGACGACAGGAGGGCCCCCACTCCCACAACACACCTCCTCATCCCACCACCACCAGCAGCACCACCAGAGATCCCTGGTGATGAACTTTGGTTAAGAGGCACTGTTCCATAGAGCCAGCATCAGCATTACATTTTAATGAGCTGATGGGAGAGCGTGGACAGCTCCACACAAGACATCTTTTAAATAGAGAAAAGGCTGAAGAAAATTCATTTCATGCTTCGTGGCTGCTTAAAAAGCCTCATTTAAGGAGGCTCAGACACATGTATGTGATAAATTCAAAATGTACATTAATATCATTAAAAGAGCCCTATAAAGTTTTTCAATTCCAATTAAAGCTTGCTATTTTGGAGGGAAGATTGGGGGGAGGCCTTATGTGTCTTTGTTTATGTGAGAAATTGAATTGTGAACACAAAGAGCTGTAATTCTATCAGTCAAATATGAGAGCTTTGAATTTCTATTATAGTTTAAAGCTGAATATTTTCCCTCTTTTTAGCAGAATAAAATGAAAGATTTCATTGTCTTGCTCTGTAATCCAGTCCTACACAATTACACACATACACACTTATGAGAGCATTCACACAAATGAGAATGCATGAGCATTTGTTTTGATTTAGCACCGGCTAAATTTTTTACTTTTCCCAGCGTTTGAATTTCCAAAGGAGGAACTTGAACAAAAAGAAAAAGTAGCACAGAAAACATCCTCATGATTTAATCACAGAGGGACTTTAACCTCCCAAGTTCTGTAAAAAGAAAATCAGTAGAAACAGAAGTTTTCAGTCCAGGTGCTTAAACAAGGCTGAACACAGAAGAAAAAGCACTGGAGCCAAAGTCTTTTCCACTTGGATGCTTCTGACTGGGGCCAGTTGTGGGTTTCTGTGGCAGACAGTCTGACCTTAGGACTTCTGACAAAAGAGGATGCTTGATTTAAACACCACTCCCCCTGCATGTATTATTAAATGCTACAGAGATAGTGTTGTATTGCACGTCAGTGCCACCTCAACCAACACTTGCTGCGAGACATATTAAACAAAAAAAAAACAAAAAAACAAGGGGGTCCTCAATGGTGCTCGATATTATTGATTCAGAAGTAAAGCAATTTTAATATCTCTTCAGGGGATTTTCAGAAACAGCCAGGTCATTAATTCATTCACCCAAATTGCTTATTCAATATGAAGAACATGGATACCAAATAAAGTCTTTGAATTTATGTTGCACACACAAGTCAAGGGGTTGAATAACTGTTATGGGGGAAAGTGAAAAAAATTAAAACATCAATATGTTCTCCCTGGGAAGGCATATTGTTAGGTGGCTTTGCCTCCAAGGGGAGTTTTATTTGCTTTTGTATTTGTGACATTGTCAGATTTATTTCTTTGGAGCCTTCTGGCTCCCACAGTAACATCAATATCTAAAAAACCCAATGTGCTTCTGGATAATAGAATCTCCACATCCTGAAATATGGAGGACAAAAGAGCAAAATCTGAAGCTAAAAGGCTGCGTGGTCCTCAACAGACCTCCCTTAAGTAGCTCCCGTGGCATGCACGATGAATAGTTTTAAAGTTTACAAATTATTGTGACAGCTCAACCCCTCCCTCCCCCCCAAGTGCCATTCAGATTAAAGGAATCTAATGCTGGCGTAAGCTTGTGCAAGGCAATAAGGAACTATTGCTTTCCTGTCACATATAATTTATAGCTTTCTATTTGCATCTGTTTGCCCGTGTGACTAATCCCCAACTTTTTCTCCCCGAGCCCGAATCAATACAACCTCATCCGCATTGGCACATGGGGGCCACTGGTTCTGTTTGATCTGAAAAGCAAAGGGCTGCTACAGGGCTGTGATCAGTCCGTGCAAAAGACCCCCTCTACAATGGCGGGTGGGGGGGTGCAGCTGATTAGTGAGGGCCAGGTAGAGTCAGTGAAGCTGATCATTGAGGTGAATTGATGTGATTTCATGCTTTGTTTGCAAGATCACTCAGACCAAAAGTGCAATGAAGACTTTTCTTCCAGACCTCACCTTTAAGTGGAACTACTGACCAGATCGGTGCTTGTGTATGAGTTACATTTGATATCTTAATCCCACAGTATCGGCATAGTTGCTGCCGTGAGATTCAAATTAGGGACGGCGTGGAGCTCTTTGAGTGGGGGCTGACCGTAGAGAAGCGACAGTGACATCTGCTCTTCCTTTGTTCCTCAGAATTATCAGAACAAAAGTCCAGCAGCCTTTCCATCCATCTCCTGATGGAACATCACTGACAACACCAGGCCATACAATCGGTAAAACCACATCGCAGAACATCAGACTCAATGATTATACAAGTTATATATATGCTGGTTGTTGAAAGTTTTTTTAATTCTTATTTTTGTTTTATTTTTTAATTGACTTTCTCTCAGTACCAAGCACAACATCTCCACCTGTAACCAGCGCCTCCAACGACCCTGCAGGATCCTACTCCATCAACGGGATTCTGGGTATTCCTCGATCCAACGGTGAAAAAAGGAAAAGAGATGACGGTAAGGGAGTTTTTTTGTTTGTTTTTTGCTTTTTTTTGTTTGTTTGTTTATTTTTGTTTTGTTATTGTTATTTGTAAAAGTGAAAAAAAAGAGCGAATATCTAAAAGGCTGTAAGTGAGTAGATCATCGTGTAGCTTTATTTATCTATTTATTTATTTGCTGAACTTGCAATCACAGCATTAAAGCCCGCTTTAGTTCCACTAGATGACTCTTATAAAACACCTAAGTCTGAACTCTGTTACACTGCTGTGTCAACCTGCCAACGAGTCTTTTGATTTGAAGACACGACCTCCGCTGTTGTCTCCTGCAATTAATCTTTATGGAAGTGATTAAAGGGCTTTAGATAATTACATGTCAAGATGATGTAGCCAACCACCCAGGTCAGTCAAGAAAGAGGCTATAGCTCTGTGGAGGGCTTTTTTTTTTCCCCTCCCCATCAAAAGTGGCTCTACTTCTGCTGCTGTTAGTGGATATAAGGAGGCCTGAGGCGATATAGATTATTGGTTCTGTAAGCAATACGCTTCCCTAATGTCACTACATAAGAAGCTGATGAGAATAGCTAAACAGATGCACTCATGTTACAAGGAGTGAATGGGTATGGAGGGATGGAGAGGCTGCTGAAAAGGGGCAGTTATCTCAAACAGGGTGGGGAATGAGTGCCTTATTTCTGCAGTTCTCCAGAATGAGAGCTAATCAGAACTCGGCAGCAGTTTACATAGCATCTTCTTTGTTCTGGTGTTCGTTGGGGAAGCACAGGGGTTTGTGGGATATTGAGTGGAATTGATGTTTTATGTGCATGGAGGGAGGGAGGGATGACTAATGACCTGTCAGAGGTAGATTTCCTGGCAAAGATATAAAAACCAGCATGACGTGGACATGGCAAATGATATAATCAAGTCTTTCCCTGTAAGAGATGCAATCGTAGGGGCATAATGCAAACGTCTGGTATTTTCCAGGGTTCATTTTCAGTCGTTCTAGGGCCTCTCATATTAACCAGGGTGTAATGTCTAGTCACTGAATGATAAAATGCACACATTTCTATGCAGATTGCTACTGAAGGGCATGGAGGTATTAAAGGTTATGGAGAGAAATAAGGTATGTGTGTGTGAGAAGGAGAGCTGGCCCGTTTTGTGGAGGTCTTCCAGGTGACAGCACCATGTTTCTATGGCTATTCAGTCTCAAATGATTCCCCTGATGTGCTGCCATCCCTGTGATTTAGGTGCTCGGCCAGCATTACGATGAAAGAGAAGAAAGCTGCGTGTATGTGTGTGTGAGAGAGAGAGCACACAGGGGTGTGTTTGCGTCAGGGTTGGACTTGTACTGAGAGTGACAGGGGAGCTTTGGTTCTTATAAACTCTCTCTGCTACATTCTGATGCCTACCTGCAACCACGGGGTCACGGATACTTTATCTTTCCCAAACATAAACCTCGGGTCTCGGCCACACACACAAACGCAAACGCACACACAGCTGCTGAAACAATGTCTTGCCTCGAGCTACAGTTTGTAGAAATATTTGTTTGTAGTATATTGCATTGGATGTTACCCTGTAGACACAATTGTCCTGTTGCTGTCTTCTCTTAAAAGTGTGCTTCACCAAACAAAACAGCAGAATTTAAGGATTCTGCTCGTGGTGACTTGAATGTTCCAGTGACACAAAACGTGTTCTGCAGTAATATTAAGCATGATTTTAGTTTATTTTGATTGTCTTGGTAAAATATAACAGTAATAATAATAATAATAATAATAATAATAATAATAATTTAATTTTTGCATTTGTAGCTCCAGTGTATCATTAGTTCTTTATATGTATGGAGTACGTAGACAATAATTCTATGTGTTATTGTTTTAAAATCCTCAGGGCATGTGGATCTCAAAAGGCCTCTTTTCTTTGTAAATACTTTCTGTATTTTTTTTTTTTTTCGGTGAAAGGTAAATACTTGTATCAGCTCTTAAAGCGATGTTCATATCAGTAGATGTTAAAACTGGTTGTTTGTTTTCTTTTAAGTCCAAGCAAGGCAAAAAAAAAAATAGAAAAATGTAAAATCTTTTTCCTATTCACAAAAGATTTTAGTATTGGAGAGGGGAAAAAAAGCATATGTTTCTGTTGCAGTGTTTTGTTGTTGTTGTTTTCTGTTTCAGTGATGCCTTGTTTGCTATTCAGACATGTTTTGCTTCACTCAGTAGGCCAGAGTCTATAGTCAGTTAATGCTTGGATTAAATTTCCTCACAGCACAGTAGCTTGCCTGAGCCCTATTTAAGTTGGTAAGCCTCATGATTATTATGGCACAAGCAGTCATTATCAAGGGCTGGAAACATGAACAAAAATGAGGGAAGGAAAGGAGGGGAAGATTTCAGGAGGGGAGGCTGACTGCAACATCCCAGTGAAATGAATTGGCTGTGCGGCCCACAGTATTTGTTTTAGGCACTGGCTGTGGCCCTCTGCCAAGCAGTCAGACAGCTGAGTTTCCAAGTCAGCAGTGCTCTTAAAAAAGGTCCCCCCTCCATTACTGGAGGGATGTAGAGATAATGTAGTGTGACACACGTTATGTACACTGGGTCTCAGAAAGAGTGGCTTCAGGGACACAGGTGTCATAAGAGCCATTAATCTGCTATTTTCACATGTTATAGCAAATTAAAAGTAGCATGTTACACTTGGCAGCCATTGTTGCAAACGGACAGAGTGCGAGAGCACAGGCGAGACCCCTGGAGATGGTGTCTTTGGTGACCACGGCTGTCCGTGCATTTTACAAATTGACATATATTAGAATTTGCAGTTCTGTAGAGAAAAGCTATTACCGCACAGATTAACATCCAAGTCACCAGCCACCCACCTCGCCCCCGCTGCATCCCGCCACCCACACTGTAGGCTTCAGAAAAGACTTAAGCTGCCTTTTCTTAAAGGAAATAAAAATTGCATTTGAATATCTAAGTAAAAAAAAAATTTTTGATGGGGTTTTTTGTTGTTTTTTTAGTCCACATTCTGTGAAAGAGCGAAACTGACCAGAGCATAAAGCCAATAGGTCTGTGAATGACATGAAAATATGGTCTTTCAAAAGTTGTTTCACAAACTGCACAATCAGATCAGGAGATAATTCATCAGTTCAGACATTCTGAGCACTTTGTTGCTATTTTTAGAACTTTCTTTTTGATGTATGAGAGGGAAAGCATGAGAGAAATGCCATGATAAGATGATCATCGCATATTTCAAAAGCCAACAACAGTAGCCAGTGGCAGTCAAAATGGATGTGATTCTGTGCTCGGGTAGCTGTTGAATTAATTATTTCTCATCTCTGAGCGTCATGAGGACTTAAGCGATGCGTGTGGATGGAGATGAGTGATGGAGCGGGCCGCTGTAACACTCTGCTCTGTGTATCAGCATCTGCTTTGGGGGTAGAGGAAGAAACAACACAAGAACTCAGAGTGCAGCAAAATGTCAAAATGCAGCAAAACCAATTAGATTAATAAAGCCTTTTAAAGCTCTGGAACGTCAGAGAAAATGAAAGATCGACAGCAATACCATCCAAACTCAACATCTGGAGTAAGGTTTATAAATGGCTAAAATTTACATAGGATTAGTTGGTATTTTATAGTCATGAAGTTGCTTTTTTTTTTCCAATTTATTGATAATTAAAATTTGTTTTCAACTGATTTCCCACCAATCTACTGAACAATTTATTGCCCAGTCCTGATAAACGCTAACAGATCTTTGGTGATGCAGAACAAACATTTTCCATTCCAGAGACAGCGTTTCATTAATGTTTACATAATCAAAACATTCAATTAGAAAACCAAAATGCAGCTGAGTTCATCTAAATTGATGCAAATGAGTTTTAATTTGATTCCATTTAGCCACGAATTGAATCAGGCAGGAAATTATAGAGGTGAATTATTGTGAAATGTATTGCTGTGTGTTCAGGGAACAAGAGGAAATATATGTATACATTTGCTCTATATATGTTGACATGTCACTTACACACACACAAAAAAAGAAAAAAACAGAAAGAGAGGGGAATTAAGGCTGGGGGGAGGGAGAGAGTTCATTTTTCTGAGGGAGGCATTCATGACCTCAAGGTGCCAGCTCAACTCCCGGCACCTCAAACAAAAACTCAGAAGCTCAATTTTCACTGCATGACGGAGTTTCAACTTTTATTCTGAAATGTCTCTCTTCCTCAATTTGAGACAGGCTTTCAGAGAAAAGTGCTTCTCCGTCTTTGCCTCATTTGTGATTATTGTTCTGTTTTTGTTTGGAGGGCAGCCACTCTGGCTCATTGCAGTCCTCAGAGTTGTGTTGGCTGAAGCCTCCTGCTGGGGGTCGTGACCTGTGGGTGCCAATCCCGCAGAGAGGAGTCTGCTTTACAGAGCTGGTTATCTGATCTGATAGAGCTTGCTCCCTCGTTACCAGAGTGTTAATACAGACTGATGTCAAGATGAATACACTCAGTGCCAGAGATGATCAATAAGTGACCACAGAGCGGGACAAGCATGTAACACACACCAACAAAGCCACTGTGGTCAAAGATGGCTATCACTGCTCCATAATGGGCTGATTTGGGAATGTCCAAATAATGGTTTTGGTTCTTCGAAGCGATGATTAATTCTTATAGACACTTCCTGCGCACCGAACACCACTTGAAAAAGTCCCAAGATTGAGGTTTTTGATTGTAGCATCGAATACATTTCATCATTTGAAAAGTAAATTAAGGTTGTAAGGGTGAAGACTGAAAAGCTCCACTTTTCTGCTTTCCCAGGACTGTGTGCGTGACTTGCTTAAGTCTGAAACTCAATTTCATCTACTATTCAACACATCAAAAAACAGTGTACAGCACAGATGCAAGTGCAGTTCATGGACCAACGGTCATTCTTCTTCTTGTCCTGCTTGACCCTTAAACACAAAACTGACGCTACATTTTGAGAAAGATTGTAATAAACATTTGTCATCACGGTTTTACGAATAAGTGCATGTTGAGGAAACGCCTGCAGTTATTTTTAAAATACACTGACCCTGACAGTTGGAATGAAACAGGAGGAAGCAAATACTCGAGCCCCGTGTTTAAGTCTGACGTTCTGATATACAGCAATCGTAATTTTTTACATTCACAAGCGGCCTTTGTGACTCCAACATAAACAAAGGTTGTTTTTGAGTATTTTATGGACACAATGATGCTGTTGCTTTTTTGTTGTTGTTTTTTTTTTTTTGCAAGGCCAGTCTTGAAACTATTCAAGGAGGAATAAACTTGATGCACGCTTGAGGAATCATAATTACACAGCTTCATAAATTCTCTAAATGATGCCAGATTCATCTTCAGTCGCTGTTAACTTGTCAGCAGCGGGGAGGGTATATGGGACTGTCCTCGGCTTGAGAAGGAGGAAGAGTGCGTGGGTTGACCCAGGATGGTTTGTCTTGTGTGTGGGAAGTGTATTCCGCTGTGGTGAATGACAAATATGGTGTGGGTGGGTATTGATCAAGTGTTGTGGCAAGGGCTAGCTGATGGAAGGTAATTAATGACTCTATTTGCTTTTGGTAGTAAAGAGAACAATTGAGTTTGATGAAGTGACACAGTGGCAGCAGCATTAGGTGAGGAGTCTTTGTGTGGCTGTGCAGAAAACATGCTGAATACTTATCTGACTGCATCAAAGTGTCACCACAAGGAAAGTCAGAGCTGTGGTTTAGCAGCTGTGCAATGCTCTTATAAGAGTAATTAAACAGTTTGCTTAAATACATCACTTAATTGCAGTTATCTGTTAAACATGACACTCCAGCCACAGTATTTCTGTGTGTCTGCTCTTTGACAGATTAAACCAGTCATTCTCACCATTAACAATGTTAACGTTCTTCCAAAATAAGCTAAAAAGAAAAAAAAAAAAAAAAAACTGAAATATTTAAATCTGCGCAAGGCAAATAATTCCATCAACATCAGAAGAAAAAGTATAACATTAGTGCACAGAAACAAGTGGAAATGAAGCGTCATGAAAGGAGACGGACTGTTGAAAACAGGAACCAAACGATTCCATTGTCAAGTGTAAAACGCTGCAAAACAAAAGATTTTCGGCCAAAAGAGTATTTCCACCTTGTACCGTCTGTATTATATGCAAAAAAAAGAAAAGAAAGAAATTCTTTGCCAAACTGGTGAGGTTCTACCAAACAGTAAATGAGTCAGAAAGTAGGATAAAAGCAAATAATGATCTCGCATGAAGACACAGATAAAATTAATATTATACTTTATAATGATTTCTTGAAATGTAAAACAAAACTATAGAAAATGTTGAAACTGGATGTTTTGGCAGCTTTATGAAAAGTGAAATGGCAAGTATTGCTTGTATTAGTATTGTATTTGTATTGTAAATATATACATATATATGTATATACATATATATATACATATATATATATAGATATAGATAAAGATATAGATATAGATATATAGATAGATATATATTACAAAATACAAATGTCTTCAACATTTAGATTACACCCAGGCTGTATGTGGTTTAATTTTTTTGTTAGAAATGTTTATTGTAGGTATTTTAGGTATTGTTATAAACAGTACCACTGCAGTGGTTTCTAGAAAAAGAACTTGAGAAACGTGGAGCTATACCGTGTGTATTCTTGATTTCAAAGAACAGAAAATGGCAATACGAGAGCGACATTGTGACCAAACGAGACATACATTTTTTTCATTGTGGTAGGTTGGCCAGCACCACCCAGTTTCCTCTTCTACTCCAGCTGCCTGACAGCTTTGTCTGAAACTTAAATAAGTATCACTTTCTAAAAGTGGCTAAATGCTGCACTAGTGTAACCTCATACGTTTGCTCACTAGATAACCTTGGAATCATTTTTATCCAATGCGACATAAGTAGAATTGACAGAAAAAAAAACAATTGATAGGCTCATGTGAACATGTGTACATGCATGTACCTGCATCTGTGCAGTCAAAATGAGTAATAGTTAAATATATGTTGACAGACTCATAACTTCCCTTATTCTGCAGTTGTCAGCAGAATAGCAGGTCATACACAATTGCACATGCTCAGACACACACACACACACACTCCTAACCACATTCTCTTTTATAGCTTCTTCAGCTTTGGAGAGTCGGGTTCATCCTCTGGCCTTGGCCTGTGAAAAAAGGTCATGCAGCAGAATAGAATGGCAATAACCCTCCCAAATGGTACTATCACACAGACATGATTGATCAATTGAATTCCATGGCAGAGAAAAATGTGGGATTAAGTAGAGTATTATACGCACAATGAGTTGAGGCATGATGTTCATTTCAAGTTCATTTCAGCTCCCTCTTGCCACCAGATCAGGCAATCAATAGCGGGCCTTGCATATCATATATCACCACTCTCCCAGTGAGGGGAGAACATAATCTGCCGCAAATTTAGAATGACAGATTTGTAAGGGAGCTGAAGCTTTCTGGGATCCGGGGAGGAGACCTACAGACACAGTCACTGCAGCCAAGAATGGGCGGAGGTGGGGGGGAGTGGTAGAGAAGGACTGTGGAGGGAAGGAGGGAGGGGGCTGTGGAAGGATGGTGTGGAAAGGTTTTAACGCTTTACACAAAACAGAGAAAGCTAAGACATCCTCCTCACAGCGGTCCTGCGATCGGGTCAGGAGTCGGGCGAAAATTCCTGTATCTGGAGAGCGGGATGATTGAACTAGACTGTACAATTTTATTCAGCCTCTTGTCCACAGCTGCTGCTTCCAAATGGAACTACCACGCTCAAAGAGAATGAATGCAGCACCGAATTGTGAAAGGGAAACTGTGCTTTTACAAAACAACTTTTGATTTCAATAACATGGGTCTTTTGGGGGAGGAGAAAAGAAGATTTAAAAAAAAAAAGCGCTGGCTTGAATTTAAAAAAAAAACACAAAAAGAACACTATAATAGCTGAGGTGCTGCTTTCATCAGTTTTATCAGTACACACGCTCGCTACAATGTGTATATCTCTGCAACAGACAGTAATCCATCAATTACCAGAGGGCCCTCAGATCATGATGGTGTTAATTCTGTGAGGAGATTAGCACAGCAGCCAGTGGCTCAAACAGCCATTAAGGTGAAGAAAAACCTGCACTCCATCCCTTTCTGTCCTCAGAGCCCCACAGAGGTGCTACACATCATACATGAGAAGAATATAAAGTGGTAATAGCTTGAAGTGAAGGCCAGCTTCCCGGGGTCAGTGTCTCGAATGTTGCTCTTTCTTCTTATAGATGGTTCAGATGGTTCTGGCCCAAACAGTGATTCTCAGGGTAGTGTGGAGAGTTTACGGAAACACCTGAGGGCAGATGCCTTCACCCAGCAGCAGCTTGAAGCGTTGGACCGGGTCTTTGAACGCCCCTCTTACCCTGATGTCTTCCCTACATCGGAGCATATCAAACCAGAACAGGTTAGTATCATCACAACGCTCCTTCTCTGTTTTTTCTTTGTGTTTTTGTTTTGTTTTTGTCTTGTTTTGTTTTTTTAATTGAGCTTCTAGTACTGATTGAAATACTCATTTTTATCACAAATATTCCCAAGCCGTATCTAGACACAAAAGCTAAATAAACAAACGTCTGAGATGCCTAAAGACTGGATTACAGTCCGAGCATGTATAATGCTGCAGCGATCACAAGGAAAACTCCCACAAGCTATTGATTTTGTGATGAAAAACACATTCCTTGTACCCACTGTAATTGAGAATATCAGTAAAGCAACATAAAATTAATCAATACCCAGATTTTTCTTCATTCTTTTGCTGTTACTCAGCTACTGCTTCTTATCCTGCCTTATCTGTTTTTTCTTTTTGTTTTCTTTCATCCACATGACTTGTAAAGGCTCATGCAGTCTTAAACTTTGCATTTGGTGTAATGGCATAGATTCATGGATTAGCCTCCATTTATTCCAAGTTCTGATATTACCGCCACACTTGCCATCCATCCTCATTTCAAAAATTAAGAGGCATTTGGGAAAACAGCTACCCCCACGCCAAAACGACAGCCAGAAACCACCGCTTATTAAAAGCTCTGGGCTTATTACAATGGATAACCTTTATTTACTTTCATTATACTATTAAACAACAAGAGACTATTAATTTCTCCCACCAAACTACAAGTCAGACCCATAAAGCAAAAGCAGTCACCTAATTGAGTTCATTTTAATTTCTCTCCAATCGGGGCAAATTACGCAGGTGATAAATCAGTGGGACAGGCCTCACCTCCAGAAGAGGGCCTAATTTGCAGCTAATTACAAAACTGATTTCTACTGGAAGATCAATACCAAAACGAATTGGAAATGACTTGCAATCAGAAAGAGCGTCAGGGAGAGTATTAAAAGGCAGGGGAGAAAGGGTTAGACTGGAAATGGGGGAGAGTAAGTAAGGAAAAAAGAAAGGAGGCCAGAAACAGTCCAGAAAAATCAGCTTTAATTTGCTGCAATATTAATCAGAGCACTTTCTCTTTCATAGGTCCCTCATGCTTTGTTTTTTTTTTCTCTTCTGGAAAATGTGCCCTTATTAGCCAGTGTCTGGGTCCTGTAGCAAGGCATTAAAAACCCATTCTGGAGATGCAAAACCCAATGGATTCACCCCTCCCACACTTCTGCTAGCCATTTGGTCATCCTTTTCAGACCTATCTTTTCAGTTTTACCCCTCCTGCCCTTTATCTGCATGATAAAACGTCTGTTTGGCGTCTGAAGCCTGCGAGAATAGAGGAAAACATCCGACACTGTGCCAGTGAACAGTTGTAGCAGACAATTAGAGTTTATCTGTGATAGTGGCAGACAAGAGCAGGGTCACAGGCGTCCCCCTGTGAGAGCGCGGCCCACTGAGCCACTCACACTGGGCTTTGGACAAACAGTGTCAACACTCAGACTCCGGAAGTCTCATCTCATTAAAAAAAAAAAAAAATGCTAACATCTGCCATCAGCATCTTTGGGAATAGTTACAAAAAGAGACATGACAATGAAAGAGGAAATCGGAAAGAAATAGTTTTTACAGATTTTTTTTTTTTTTTGAACAAAGGGTCAGTTTGTCATAACTACAAAGAACATAGTGTATTTGGTCGTCTTACTATAGTCGACACTGAATACAGTGGAGGCGAATGTTAAATTCTTTGACACAACAGTTTTCTCTAAAAGTACTTTTCATTACAAGAGCAAATTGTGAAAACTGTGAATTTTGTTTAGTACACAGAGCTTGTCTCTAATATCATTTGCACCAACGTGAAACATATCAAAAACGTAAAATTACACAAGTTATTGTCAGATGTCTGGCCAATTTATGTGCATTAAGTTTTAGGTTGCATTTCATTTGATAGCATGTTTTTATGTAGTAATTTTTGCTAGATCAGTAAAAATAAAATGTATCATGGTCCTGTTTTCATAGTATAGGAAAACTCTTAAACGGTGATGAAATATTAACATTCTGAGTACTTGCTTAAGAAAAAAAAAAATCAGCACCTACTTTCATGAAGCAGGTTGGAGAGATCCAAGTCTCTTGTTGTTTGTTCTTTTATTGTGATTTAAGAGAACTAGCCCTTTAAGCTAGTATCTAATCTCAGACCTAACAAGAAGAAAACAGCTCTCAAACAGGTCTAAGGTTTAGAAAAAAATGTGCAAATTGTACAAGTTATTCTATTCAGACATAAAGGTGATGATATTTAAAGGTGCTTTATTCTCCAAAATAAAAGCTAAAAAAAAAAAATCTTCAAGGAAAAAAAATGTGAATGGTGTTTCTCAAACGGGACCACATGGTGTGTCTGTAACAAAGCAGAACTGCTTTCTCCCTTGGCTGATCAGGGGTAGGACTGCAGTCAAGCACAAAGGGCCAGCTGACGCCTTGGCTTTTCACTCATCTCAAAATCCCACTTCCTCTCAGACAATAACAAAAATACATTCATGATATGCTTGAACTGCCACCCTGCAGCATGAGCGCACACACAATGCTCTCATACAAATTTATACTCACACAGGACAGTGGCAAGAGCTTAATGGTGGAGGAGAAAGGAGGATTTCCATCTCGGTATTGTTTGGTTGTGTAATGATTCAACTGTCCTTTTCCCAGGCTAATGAGTACACGCTCCCTGCCCTGAATTCCAGCCTGGACGAAGTCAAGCCCAGTTTATCCTCTAGCGCCAACCCAGACCTGGGCCCCAGCGTGTCGCAAAGCTACCCTGTAGGTAAGATCAAGTGCCATACAGTACGCCTTTATGCTGCCAAGCCACAGCTTCAGCTGAGGGGGTTTAAGCAATGTACAAACGAATGAGAACGTCTCTGCCAAACATGCTTAAGAAAAATGAAATGTGTGACAATAAACTGAAAGAAAAAGTTTAAGTGTGAAGACTTTTTTAATCCCATTGCACTCTGAGCTGAAAAGGTGGTACGATGACGTGATAAAAGCTTAGCAGCTCTCCTCTGTCGTTTTGCTGAGCAAGCAGGGCAGTAAGAGAGATCAGGAGCTGTTCAGCCACCCCTGGACATGGACCTCTGGGTGTCAGGCAGCACATCAGAAATGTGAATGTATGTTAGAGCAAGGTCTCTCAAAAAAAAAAAAAAAAAAAACTGTGCAGGACTGACTGCTCGTTGGCTGCTGCTGCATTGCTCCTGTGATTTGTCCGCCAGGAGACAGTTTGTGTGTCTCAAAGCACGAGTAATGTGCCTCAGTAAATACGCTCTGGCATTTCTGCTGCCTAACTCTAACACCATGATCATTTATTTCACCCTGCTAGCGCTCCCTCTCTCTGCTTCTCCCCCTGTAGTCGTCTCCTCTCCTTGTCACAGTTAATGACTGCCTGGCTAATTGAAATATTGTTCCGTTGTTGCAGCGTTATTACCAAGAAGAAGGTTAAGTTTACTGAAAGTTTACGATGACTGTCAGGTGGCTGAGATTAATATACAGAGCTTTTATTAAAATTCATATAATTATCCAGCAGCCTTCAAAGGCAACGAGTCCTGCATGGGGAGAGGACAGGGTGATTGAAAATTGCAGCAGCCCTCCTTCTCAAATGATAGCCAAGCAGCCTTATGAGAAAAGAAAGAGCTCTTTTCTCATTAATATGTGGGAGGTAGATTTCCCCTGTAAGGCAGGCCTCCTGAGAAGAAAGGTGTGTGTTTGTCCTTTGTGCACTGATGGCCTTGTAGAAAGCAGGCCTGGTTCTGCAGGCAGCTTTGTTTGCACCTGGGATATTTTAGATGGTCCCTGCAGAAAAGCTCTCCTTACTGCTTCACAGGTGCAAAGAGACATGTAGAGGCAGAACGATGGGCTCAGTGTCTTCCCCTTGTGTATCTGCTTGTGTGTGTGTGTGTGTGTGTTTGTGTTTGCATATGGGAAGCACATGACCCGCTTTTGCATTGGCAAATAAGTTCATTCCATGCCCTTCTCTGGATCTCACAGGAGGCAGAGAAATAAAGTGAATGGAGGTCAAACTAATGGAACAAACACCACTCAGACTTCCACTTGGTAATTACTATTTGGTTAGCGGCTCCTCTGCTTGGTTTTTCCTCAGTGGCAGCTTGTGTGGATAATAGGCGATATTCAGGTGTGTGGTCTCTAATGGCTGAGTATTACAGTTTACTTGCCAGCGATAAGCTTACCAGAGGAATTTTAAGCCATGCAAAAAGTAGTAAGTTATCTGCAGCATTTAGGCTGAGATCCAATTTCAAATTAATTGTGCCTTCACGGGGGAAAGAACTGGAGATTACGTTCATCCTTAAATTTTTTCTCGAAACACCAATTAAAATGGCTGTAGCTATTGATCTTGTTGATTTTAGGCCCTGGAATTAGCATAATCTATTAAAAATGAATGATTCATGAAGCGCTCATAGCCAGAGATCAGGATTTTCAGTGAACTGAAAGATTTGAGAGATAGAAATCTTTTGTGTCCTTTGCTTATCCTATTAAGGTTCAAAAGTACCTGCAGAGCAGACTCAAATAAGAAAGGGATTTAAGAGCATTGTGCCCATCATCGAAATTCAGAGGCAAGAAGCCACTTCTATTAAAACTGTTTTTTTTCTATCCTTCTCCTTCACATTAAAGCTGAATTACCTGCTAAATAGTCCCTCTTACCCCATAAAAACACCAAAGGGTTCCATGAATATGTCGAAAGGACAATTGCATATTGTGAGGTAATTTCTATTGTTGATATGGGAAGTAATTTCTTTGATGAATTCCCTTCATGAGATGGATTCCATCTCAAGAGCTCCTTATTGTTGTTCATTCAAGTTGCTTTAAATTCTCCTAGTGTGGGTTATGGGTTGATCTGTGAATTGCAGAAGGAAGAGCTGAAAACTTTTTATTCCTTTTTCTTTTCTTTTTTTTTTGTGCTTTTTGAGAAGTAAATTGAGGGATGGCCTCGATACAGCCAATGGTCTGCTATTTCAAAAGAGACTGTATTTCATGAAAGCGGTCAGAACCCACCTGTTTTCTTGATGGCCATCTTCAGGTGCTGAGCAGATTCCCTTGCGCTTTCAGTGGGAGTTTAACACATCTTCACTCAGTGACTGCATACTGAACACTATTTAAACACATTCCCTGCTGGGCTTGTTAATCGAGGCCTCTGAAGGCTCGAAGCTCCTGTGTCAGTGACACCTCTCCTCATCAAGCAGCACTTTCTAAACACTTCTCTTTTTTTTCCCCACCTTCCTGTTATAAATAAAAGCTAGACTTTATCCTGCAAATTACACATTCAGTTAAGGTGAGGGTGAGAGCTCTCCAGTTGAATGAGACAAAAGTAGCACTGGACAAAGGCGGTCCAGTTAGCAGCGAGCAACAAGCAGACAGTGAACCTGCCCATCCGTGATGTGTGGCCTCGTGACTTTCCCCCCCGTCTCCCCACAGGGGGAAATGCAGGCTCGGAAATTAATGCTCATTTTGTCTTCGCAAAAGCAAACTAACCTTTGAGCACACATTTGATAATGAATGACTTTCAGCTGGTGTTTGGGGAATTAAAGCAATTTGGCTCTCCAAACATTCTTTACTTAGTTGTAATTAATTAGGGGTGTTGAGATTTTTTAGCTGGTGATAAATTGCCACATTCTGCACATAGCCCAGAAAATGGAGGTCAAAGATTTTTGGTTGTTGTTGTGGCATACATGAAGGTGTCCCTGTCATGCTAAATTTAATAGTCTTGCAAGCAAAAGAGTCATTCACAAATGACTTTGTTCGCGTGCCAAATAAAAAGAAGGTCACCCTGATTTTCTGCTGGTGTGTAAAGAAACTGATGTCAGTGCGAAAACTGTGCATGTGTCTTGTCATGATTTATACACATATATATATATATATATATATATATAATTTTAAGATGCTTATATTCACCCAGTGTTGTTCATATCCTATTCAAACCTCAAACGACCCTGTATTCAGTCAAATATCTCAAGCCGCACCAGCTGCAAGGAAAATTGCTTTCCCAGCTCAGCAGTGACTGCTACAAGCCACCTCTCAAATTAAGACAGAAATCAACAGGCGTTTGGAGCAGCAAACCAAAAGAATAAAAAAAAAATGAAATAAAATATTTGAATTGATTTTCACAGGGGAGAGGAAAAAAGAGGGCAGAAGAAAATAAATAGCTTGATTTGCTGGCGTTCAATCTAAGGGGATTGTCAGAGGAAGCAGACAATATAAAGAATCCCATCTTTTAATGAGAATCTGGACACACATCTCTGTTGTAAAAACAACAAAGGCTTGGAAGCAGCTAATGAGGCTATCATTGCTGTACAGAGAGTTCTCCGAGCCTGCGCCTCTCTGAAAGAGGGCTTTAAAGGGGACATAAAGCAACAGTCACAGAGCTGCTGGCAGTCACTGCCAAGTGAATGTACAAAAACAGGATTCAGCACCGGCTGTTATGGTGGCAAACACTCAGCATGCACACTTATGAGTCCATTTGTTAACTGTTCTCCACAGTCCTCTGTGACATCTGCTTTTACAAATCTACTCTGAATATTGAGCGAGAAACAGTGTCTTATTGATGCTACTTAAGGTCAGAATGAAGGCTGAAGTTTCCGATGAGGGTTAAGTTGAAAATATCGATCCCCTGGTCCAATTCACTAGATCGGTATCAAGGCTAATATTGATGAAGTGACCAACCCAAATTAACTACAGTTTCCTAGTTATTCACTGATGCAATCATTTTTTTGTTACTTTCCATTTTTAGTTTAAAAGGCAAACATATATATGGCCTTAAGACTGTCAGTGTCAGAACTGGTGAATGCTGTCTGCAGAGTAGATATAAAAAAAAATATATATATGTATACATATACACATTTCAGATACATTTTGAAGGAATTAAATTATATGTGGTAATTATGCACTTCAGAAGGTAATGCAGAGATATAAATATTTACTTCTACTCAACATGCAAACCTGCTGTGACTACTTCCGTAACAATGAAGGAAAGACAGGGTCAGTGTTTGTGGAGACAGACAATAGTGACCAGCATCTACACACACACGCACACACACACACACACACACATATGGACACACTCACTCACAATGGCTTCACCCCTGCCGGACCCCCCACTACAGTACTCCCACGGCTCCCTTTGATTTATGTGCACTGGCTTGTGGCTAACTAATTCTTATTATAAATGAAAGGTCCAGTGTGACCTCACTCTTCTCTGCAAAGCTCTTTAACTCCCAGCCCTCGAGTCACTGCACTTTAACCAAAAGACACATTTCACCAGGCGTCCATACGATGTAGCCATCAGCGCTGACAATAGAGAACAGTTGTTCAACATGAGGTGGAATCATTTCTTTATTAGACAATTCATGATCACAAATGGAACCTTTTGGGTATGCTTTTTATAGTAGAGTATTCACTTCCATATATAGCTGTCTTTTCTTCTTTTCTTTTCTTTTTTTTTTTTCTTACAGAGAATTTAGCAGCTTTGAATGAGCTGCTACTTACTCTGACAACAAATGGACAAATCTGTAACAACTCTTTGAGCAAAAAAGTAATATTTGATAATGAAATAAGAATATTTAAAGATGCTGAAGTAATTATATGTACCTGTGTAGTCAATATCAGTATCAGGTCTATAGTGCTTTGAGATTCTAGCATTCAGGCAACTTTTAAATACTTTGAACACTAGTTACTGATTACATTGCTGAGAGATAGATTTGTTGCAAAACAAGAGGTAAAATTTAAGTCATTCTGTTGCTTCTGCTACGTGGGAATTTTTAAAACTAAAAAAAATAACACTAACCGCACATGAGCAGTAAAAGAACTAATTATTATCCTCAAAATGTGTAATTATTTAATGAATACTTACTGAAAAATAGTTTTTAGTCAGTTTTACTCATCCAGATGGAATTCTCTCTGTTTTTTTCATTCACAAAAAGGTCTTGAATTGTCCATCTTCACAATATATCATGAAAAAATAATAATTTACGTCGTTCCTGTGACCTCTCCCTGCAAGACTGTGGACGTGTATGAATATCTTTGTTTTTAATCAGTTGTATCCTTACATTAGGAATGTCTGGGCTTTCTTTTTTTGAATGTTATTTGAAATGCATTTAATTTGTTTTGCACTCAAAAGTGTTGCTTCTGTCATATTTGCGCGCTGTTGACCAGATGATCTATACGTTTCTTTATCAAGAAAAGAGATTCAGTCAGATCAATCAGGCCTCATGTTAAAGAAACAAATAGTCACACAAAAAACTTTTGTGTGTGTTGATAATTATTAAGAATTTTATTCCAAGTAATTATTTTTTAATAAGCAGTTTTTTTTAATACCTCACCAGGTGGTTTAAGAGCCCAAAGCTGACGAAACAGCAAAAAGGTTAAGGAAGGAAATGAAAACAAAAGGGATTTTCAACAAAATAAAGAATAAAAAGAACTCAGTTGGACTGAAACAGACTAAAATCTCTTTGATGATAATTTTCCAAACCCGCCAACCTTAAAACACAATAAATACAATAAAATATTTCACCTGTTTGGAAGGAGTCATTTTTCATATGATTATAATTCCATATGGAATTATGTTTGTGTACATGTGTATGAAAAATTAGAAAAGGGAGGGGAAAAAAATTGAAAAGCTGTGCCTCAGAACATTAATCATTTGGACGTGTGGCTGTTTTACAAGCAGTCATCAGACACTTGTAAGTTTCTCAGAGGCCTTTCAGGTGTTGTGTAAGCTGCTTATTATTAAAAAAAAAAAAAGTTGGAGGAAAAAGCTGAAACTGACAAGTAGAATGTGTTCTACTAGCTAACATCATGTCTAGTATAAAGTCGAAAATGAAAAAGAGAAATGTGCTGACTGAAGTTTAACTGTTGGAAAAAACAAAAACAAATGCAGTGCATATGAAAGCTTGAGTTTCATCTAAAACCTGCATCAAAATCTAAAATCTGCATTCTAGTTAACTTTTGTTGATCATATAAAAACTGTTTCTTTTCTGCACTTTTTTCTAAAGGCAACAGCATAGCAACTGTTGTCTTGTAGCGTTATGGTGCATTTCAGCCTCTAGTTCCTCATTAAAGCCTCATTGGAAGATTTGTTTCCCTTTGAGTCCAAGTGGCCCTTAGCAGCTGACAATATAGCAGGGGCCTCTCTTGACCCAGCCACTGTGTAGATTGAGGTTCCGTGCTGAGGTCCAAATGTCCCTGCGGCCAGCAAGGACAGCCCAACCGTCACTCTCAATTACAGAGCTGAATATCTGCAGCCAGACTGGTGACGCTCTGCCGAGGGGCCTGTGTGCTCGGCCTTTACAGCCGCTAACAGAGAGGAGAGGAGCCTTATGGGGTACAGTAAAGGCTGCCGTATGTAGACAAGTTTGAACTGCGTAATGAGGGGACAAATTCATGCAGATGGAATTCAGACGTCCCAAAGCTGCAGCTGCGAGCTTGTTTGTTTGAGTAAAGTTTACGTAAAAACCGCGGCCTTTGAAACTTTGACTCTGGCAGGTTGAGTATCCTTTTCAGACAAATAAGAGTTGTGTTGACATACTTCAGGTGGTTGTATAGAAAAGTGATGATGATGATTATTATTTCTTAAATATGTTTTAATATTAAATATCATTGAAGGCATTGATTAGCATTTTGAGAAATTGAGGCGTATTTTATCTCCTTTTATTTGCTATATTTTAATTTTGTTTTACAGTGTCAGGTATTTGATTTAAACTGTTTGTTCTTTTTACATGAAAAAACAACAAATCATTTATCTTTTTTTGGAAAATTACAGGACAGTACAGTAGTTTAAAGTAGCTGTGTTCTTTTTTTCTTCTTCTTTAGTTGCTACAAAAGTGAAATATTGCTTAAATCATGTGTTTGACAAATAATGTCATGAGGTCATGCTAAAGAAAAAAAACAATGCACTGTATATTTGAGTATTCTCTTTCTTGATAGTTGTTAAAAAGAGCCTTTTTAGCTCACTTATTCACTTTAATTTCAGGGTAGAAAGATTGTTATTCCATTCAAGTTGTAGGTACCTAATTCAGTGTCAATGAGCACAGTGAAAGCAACCTTAATTTTTCGTGAAATAAGATTAATTGTTCAGACAGACTAGACTGTCAGACTACCCATGACAGCTCTTTTGCTGTGCTCTGTTTTGTCTGTGCAGGTCGGGATATGGCCAACACCACCTTACCTGGATACCCCCCTCACGTTCCCCCCACAGGCCAGGGCAGCTATCCCACCTCCACACTTGCTGGAATGGTTCCTGGTGAGTGTTTCTGTTTCACATTGTTATCAGGATCGTTTCAACGTCAGTCATCAGAGGTGCATGCATCTTTGTGTTAGCTGCATGTGTTTTGTTGGATTTGAAGAGCTAAATAAGTAATCGGAGGCAGACACTAATTCACCCTCCTGCTTCCCATTTTGGCTTGCTACGTCCTCTCCAGATCATATCCCTTTCCCCTCCTCTACTTAACCTGCAGTTCAGGTTCACAGCAAACAGTTAAGGGTCAAAAGGCATAGGCATGGGAGCCTGCTACATATTCAAACTGTCGTCTCTCTGAGGAGCACAGATCTGTGTTTCAGCTCCAGTAAAAGGGCAAAGATTTAGTTCTGATGCGGGGCTGGATGCACCGCTTTCACTCTGGTGTCACACTTTTCAGCAGACCACAGCCGGCATTTTGCTTTGATGTGATTAAACCTCATGGATGAAGAAACCAGTCAAGTGTGTGTTGTTTTAATACATCATTTACAATACACGGCCCATCACAGGCACTGGCCTTTTTTCTCCATTATAAAGGGCTTCAGTAGCATAAATGTACTTTTTACTTTACATTTGCCTTCTTGTCTCTGGTGGTCAGTAATAAAGGATTTGCTAAGATGTTGGTTCCCCTGAATTATAAATACATAGGTATTTCACAGACATTTAGACAGCCATCTCTTTGTTTCTGGAGCTGTCTAGTATGCGGAGGAGCTGAACTAAAAGTGGAGGTTGTGTCAGAGGAAATCCATTCACAAATATTTGGTGGAAAGTTATTTGTTCGTATAATTTTTGGCAATTGAGCCTTACTTTATTTTAAATCAGACAGTCTGGGATTGGTTTTACTATTTTGAGAGCACTTAGATATTCTTAAAATTTTCTGACACATCTCTGAAAACAGTTGAGTCCATTTATCAGCTACCTGTAAAAACAAAGGGCAGCATGGAAGCACAAGCAGTGTCTTTGTATCTGCACCTTTGTTAATAAAATCATATGCAATGAAAAAGTTAAGTCAAACATTGTTTTACTTCCCATTTGTTGTTATGCAGCACAAAGTTAAGGCGAGAACCCGAATGCCATGGCTTCTGGTTTTGTGTTACAACCGATCCATTCTACACACAACCTCAAGATTTAGTGACAGGAACAAAACACTGTTAAAGCAAAGTCGTTTCTCACCAACCTCATATAAAATCGAGCCTTTATTGTCTCGTAAAAGGAAGAAACATGTTGAACCAACAGCAGTGCTCTGACATGCTCCAAGTTACTTCCCCCGCAATGAAATTCTGTTGCAAGAAAGCGCAGGGCTCAAGACGAGAGGGGTTTCAAATTGATGCTAAAACTCACCCAAGAAGGGTTGTGGGATTTATAGCAGAAAATCAAAAATGCTAGCATGAAACCGTTTATTACCACTCGGCATTTATTAGACTGGTTTGGAATATGCAGGAAGAAGAAGAAGGGGTAGATATCCATAAATGGGACAGGGAAAGCCGCCTTCAGTGTCACATCCTGTATTGTTCAGTGTTGCATAACTTAAGTGAAATGAAAAAGAAATAAATTACTTGCTTGACTGGTCGCACATCGATGATTATCATTTCCAGCTTCAAATTGCATCCTGTTTTGAATGACGAGAGATGACTGCATGTGAGGCGGTAATGGGTTGATGCATTGAAATGCTAATTGATTTGTTGTTTTGTTTGCAGGGAGTGAGTTTTCGGGGAACCCCTATAGTCATCCACAGTACACAACCTACAATGAAGCCTGGCGATTCAGCAACCCAGCGTTACTAAGTGAGTAAAGATATAAAAGCTGATCTGAATTGACATCTAGGAAACCCCTGGCAGAAACCGAAAAAATTCTGCTGTTTTCAGTAGCAGCTGCACCACACACCTCAGGTTTAGGATTAACTAGTCCAACATACTTTCACCAAAAACGTAAGCCTCATATAATCAGTTAGATAGCAACAGCAAACAAAATCTACCAACATCTTGTCATGTGGCGGCTGACTGAGCAAGAGAACATCAGCAGCAAAGATGTAGAAAAGCTACTGATGCGGTTTCCAACTACTTTTGACTCCATACCTGCCAACAGTTGAGGTTATTATGATGTAGAATCAATCAAATAGATAATTTTGTCTTCATTGCTTAACTTTTTTGTCTTGCTAGCGTGAGGTAGAGCATGAAAGTGTCTTTTTAAGTCAAACAGCAAGTTTCAGATGTACACTAAATTCTCAGTACTGAAAAATGTTGCTGAACGGTTTCCAAGTGGGTCACTGAAAAAGTCTTGAAGTGTCTGTGTATGATGAGCTGGAAGTAAGATCCGTGTGTTGGTCAGTAGTCATTGTGCTCTCCCATATTTTGTGAAACGTAAGAAAAAATTGAGGACCTTATGTATTGTCTTTGTAACTGTGGGATAGGAGGGATAGCACTGAATGATGCTAATAAAAACATTTCTCACAATAATGACAGTATATTTTGTAAATTGCAGTAAAAGCTGTATTTGTTATTTCAAATGGTTCATTCTTCTGTTAACTTTCAGGTTCCCCTTATTATTATAGTGCCGCATCGAGAGGCTCCGCCCCTCCCACTGCTGCCACTGCCTATGACCGTCACTAGTTACCATGGAAACCAAATCAACCTGCAGGACCATGGCCTCAGCCTCCACATTGCCCCGGTGTGAACAGCACGGTCCATTGGACACTGAGCAGCTGCGCATAATATGTTCCCAGCTCAAACAAAAAGAAACTTTTTTTGGGATTCAAAATGACTGTTGTCCTCTGTCATTGCAGCTTTTTTGGTGTTTGTTTGTTTTATTTTCTGTTCTTTTCTTTTTTTTCTTTTTTTTTTGAATGGTCAAAGCCAAAAAAAAAAAAAAAATTCCCAAGACTTCATCAAGGACACCATTGATTTAAAAAAAAAAAAAGTACATATACACACACACACACACACACACACACATAGATATA
>JBAMYA010000011.1:6388715-6427962 GCA_037176975.1 Arrhamphus sclerolepis | reverse complement strand
CGTGGCGTACCAGCTAGAGAACTGGGCTGGCAACCAGAGGGTCAGGCACTGAACCGTGGCAGCCCACCGCTCTCAGTCCAGTAGCCCAGATGGGTTAATTGCGTAGAATTTCCCCACGGGGATGAATACTAGTATATAAAAAAAAAAATAGGTTAATGAATTAGCAAAAACATTTGTATGAAGTATTTTCACATCTGTCAAACTTTAACCAGTCTTGAAACTGCCTCAAAATTATTTTGTAATCATTAATTGCTCAAAAAAAAAGTCAATTAGAACAGCAGTACTTATTCAAACAAATGACAAAGGAAAGGTCTTAAACCCTGATGTGAATATGCTGCCTATATGCAGTGCAATGTGGAAAAAGATGTTACTGTCATTTTGCAAAAGAAATAACTCTCTGATCAGCTCAATTCACATGAATATAATTTCTGTTTATACCATTAAATCATATAAACTAGTTAGTAAGTGTTTATAGATTGTTTTTCAAAGCAAAACAAAATAGTTATTATAAAGCAAAGCATCTATAAAATTTGGCTTTACCTTTTCTCTTATTATTAAGAAAACAAAGCAGTTTGCCACAATAAACTAAGGTATCAAACAAGACTGTTTTGAGATGAACGTATTTACCTTTTCAGGTATAAATCACATAAGAGGGTGAGAGACTACAGTGAGAATGCCTCTGAATGTTTTCTTCATGATTTGGATCACTGAGCAGCACATAAAGTGTTTAACCTCTCCTCGCTTTGTAAAGCTGAATTAATTTTTCCAGCCGTGTGCCTGAATTCAATTTGTGCTAAGTTGCAGTGAGAGCTTTATGCATAAAATCCCTCTTAGAGCTTATTTCACTTCTTTCTTCGCTCTATAATCCCTCTACCACGGCTGCCTTGTATGACTTACTTATATCATCATTGATTTACAGAAAGTGGACACTGTCCTGATTGGAGCCGTGTGATTTGTAAAGGATTTGGTCAGCGTGAAGACATGATAAGGCAGCATGTTCATTTGAAATTAGGAGCTAGAAATAAGCCGGAATGGTTCTGCATACAGTAACTCAAACATTTAGGTTTCTTTCTCTGTCTCTTTCTGTTTTTTTTTTTGTTTTTTTGACATACAGTTTCTCTGCCGACTGTTTATTTCACAGTCTCCCTGTGAAGCATCAAAAGCTGATGTTCTGTCAGTCCCTAACTGTCGTCTATGTTTGTCAGTCACAGCCCTTTTTAGAGGGGGAGGAGGAGTGAAAAAGAGAGCTCAACCCTCTCCTCTTTGCAGCTGAGAATTCCCAGAAGCAGAATAATTCTATTTAGATGGAAACTTTTTGTCACTTTCCTGTCTAAATTGGCATATCTGCCTCTCTCTTCTGAAACCAATAAACTGTGAAACTGGATGTATCTGTCAATCAAGCTCAAATTGACTGCAGTATGCCAGATGACAACAGCATCCTCCGGAATATAAATATATAAATATATATCTTTCGGCATAAAAATGTTGGTATGATCTGATTGGCTGTAATGAGCACCTATCACACTTTTTGCTCACCAGACAATCATTTTGTGAAAGAAAACGGGACGATTTGTTGTTGCTAGATAAATCCAAGTTAAAAGCAACATGTAAAACTGTGCATTGATCTTTAAGTTAGTTTTCAAAATGTCAAACTGAGAAAATTGATTCAGATTGAAAAAAGAAATAAATAAATGAAACTACACCAGCAATCAACTTAATGCACAGGTGCAGAAATCTTGAGTTATTATTCAATTTGACAGCAAAATCTTAATTTCTTTAAAAGAAAAACTGTTTTTTTATGCTCCACTTCTTTTTTCTCTTTATCTAGATGGGACATTCATTTTTATTTTTATTTTTTCACTACTTATTTGATAAGCAGTCATTAGCTTAATGTATCAAATACATTTTACCGATTACAGCCGAGTAAATCAAATCATTATGCCTAAAAACTGCACAAAATGAAAATACGTGCATCGACGCATTATTTATAGTATTAATGTTTTTAATTGTACTAGTCCATTTTGAGATTCCTTTCTTATTTTTTTCTGCCTCCATTTCTCCTTTTACAGAAGCAAAAACTTTTTTTTTCAACATATACATTTATTATGCAGTTTGTGTTCATTTTGCAACAATGCAACTACTCGTTAATTATTCAAATCAACACATTTTAATAAATGATGTGCTAATTTAACAACATTATTAACCCATCAAGCGTGTGAAATCAGCAAAACATATCAAAATTAATCTAATTAATCAGTAGTGTAGATCATTGTGACACCTGTTAGTTTAAAATTTTCCTCATGAGGGTGCTTTACCTTTAAAAACGTACAATCAAAACCTTTGAAAATCTTTTCCTTACTTGTGCAAATCCTTAAAATATTAGATTTAGTTGCACATAAAGAAAAGATAATTAGCTTTAATGTAAAAAGAAAAAAAATCCTTTTGAACCATGTTTGTTATTTATAGAAAAAGAAAGGCTTTAGTGGTATATTATGAGAAAAAAAATCCATTATTTCTCATCAATATGTTAGTTAAATTAAATTCAGAAGATGACCTCATCCAGGTTCAGCTTTTCCTCCCCTCATTCTTACACAATTTGCATATTTAAATAACATTGAAGAACTATTGTATTATAAAAAGTAAGTAATTAAATGGTCCCATTTAAAAATGTAACCTGTTCACCTGGAGGGGTCTCACTTGAATGTGCCTCGCTGTTCATATTTCAAAAGGAGGCAGAGAAGAAGCAGATTAAGCTCTACATGTAGTAGACTGCGTGTTAAAATATAGTTTTGCCAGCAATTACAAACCCTTCAGGTCTCATAACAGTGAAGCTGATCGTGCAGAACTTCAAACCAGAGGGTTTGATCTAACTGCTGACCTTTTTGAGCTGCTCCACGCTAATGCATGCAGACCGAACACTCTTTCTGTACAATTTGTACAGCAGCTCTATGAATATGCCCCAGCAACTGAATTATAATTTGGTTACTGGTGTGTCAAATGTACAATAAATCCTCAGGATGTTATCATTTGCAGTGACACCCGAAGAACACAGAAGGGGAGGGAGAGGAGGGCTCTGGTAGAAAATATGAAAATGCATTTCACGTCTTCATATCTGAGGGTTGGTATGAATGGATCTGCTGCTTTATGTGCTGTATCTAATTGGATATGGCAATATATAATGTGATTCTCCAGTATCCATCAATTCCTGTGTTAGACCTGTTTGTATGGTCATGTCAGAGGGGCAGCCTAGCTTGTTATGATGCCCGAGCAGCAATTATGAGGTAATTTTTTGACTCTTGCTGCGTGAGGCCATCCAGAGGATACTTGAGGGGAGGTTCTAATGAGTGAGCATTGATTGACTGGACATAATAAGTGCCCTGCATGACTGAAAGTGAATGTGGGAAAGTAAGAAAAAAAATTTGGGGAGGTGGGGGGGGATCAGATGACAGCATATTTCCAAATGAAGCAAATCCCTTGCTATTAGATCTGTAGAGTTGAGCGCCACACCTCTGCCAAAACTGGGCTGGCTCAGCCTCAGCGCCAAACCTCATTTACCCATCACCAGTAAATAATTACCCTAATGGCTATTGTGTGATACATGATGCAATTAAAGCCTAATACAATGCACCTTGCTCAGTGATCCTGTCAGGTACTGTAGCAGAAGCTGGTGGTCCTGGGCTAACGGCTCTAGCTGACTGGCCAGTAATGGGGATAGCCTCCAAAAGCAGACAAAAGAGCTCCCTAATCAGCTGGATCTGTCAGGCAGGCGTGTTTGTTTGCAACCAGGTGGGGGGGGGGTGCGGCTGGGAAATATTCAGAGAGAAGTAAGGAGGGAAGACCAAATCTGATGCAGGCTATTCCTGTTAGCAGCAGAGGGGATAATGGAAGCCGGTAGAGGAGAGGGCAGAGTCATCAACCCCCATTCTCCCTCCACCCCCCCACCCCCCATAACCCCAGTTTCTCCTGCAGCTCCCCTCACCCTCGCCCCTCCCTCCTCCACCACCACCACCACCACCACCACACTCCCAACACCCCAGTCACTGTCAGGCCAAACACATGATGAATTGCCCTGTCAACAGAATTCATTCAGGGACCAATTAATTCAGCAGAAATGAACTAGAGCCATCAGTCGCTGAAAAACTCGGAGCAAAGAGAGCAAAGTAGCTCTCCTCGGAAGAAAGAAAGACAGTGTGTGCGTGAGGAGCAGAGAGAAAGGGAGAATGAGGGAGAGGGTGCCAGGGGAGTGCAGTGGAAGTTAGCCTGACAGGAATTGGTCATTTAATGCTTTAGCGCACTGGAGACAGCCCCTGTCATAGAGGAAGCCATGACAGGACTCCCCTGGTACTTTATTTATTAATTATCCAGAGCAGCAAGGGGCATTTAACTGTCTCACTCCAGGCCTGTCAACTTGACTTCTTGTCATTTCTTTACCATAAACAGTTCCTTTAGAAACAATCAAAGCAGGAGAAAATGTTAATTATTTGCGCAGCAGATAAATATCTGTGATTCAACAGCTGTTGCATTCAAATAAAAACTCGGCTGCCACACTCAGAGCTGATCGCGAGTAGGATCGCGTAAAGGAAGATTTTTTAAAAATTTCTGGTCTTGATATCTCGCTCTCACAACATCTTGACATATATAAGCCACCCCAAATATAAAGAACTCTTTAAGGACGCTGAAACCTGAAATGTGAGCTTTGTTTGTGCATCTATTTCAGCCAAACAGCAAGCTTTTCTCTCATTTTGCAGAGTGGTGGTAATCCTGATACCTATGTTGAAAACCCCTGAAAAAAAGTGCTTTCTTCTGTAGTAATTTACTATTTTGATTTGCAGAGGTTTAGTTTAAGAATTCAATTCAAATAAATGATATTTAAGAGACATATAATAACAGCAGCACAGAGATACAAACCTGTCCAGGAAGTTTCCCTGCTTTTGTGTGAAAACAACTGGGATAGGCTCCAGCCTATGGATGGATGGATGTGATTATGTAGTTGTGAAAGATTTCATTTTAAGACAGCCCGTTGATGAACCAAAATGAACCCCGTTGAGACAAACTTGTTAATAAAGGAACAGTCCCATCAAGACCTGACCTGAGCACTCCTGGATGAAGGGTCTGCAAGCTTCATCATGCTGCTCTCATCACACTGACATGGAACTGGAAGGACTTATAAATGTAAGCTGAGAAACACTTGGATGATGGTTAGAGTAAAATTTAAGGCTTGCTCTATTATTATGCACTTGTGCTTCTTTCAAATGAATCAATGATTCCCCACAAGACTCAAGAGCAATCCTTCCTTTCCAACTGTGAAAAATCAATCTGACAGAAAATGTGAATTGTGACGCAGACAGAAAATTTAAGAATGAAGCTAGGGAAACATCTTAAACTGGCTGGAAATTATTTTCCAAAAAAATAAAACATAATAGCATCTGTATTTCAGTACTGTGAAAACTATTGCTCTCATCCAAGAGTTACAGTTCTTTTGTTTTTTTCTTTTTCCTCTCTGCTGGAAACCCAGTAAGTCTGTGGTTGACCTGTTCGGTCAAAGGTTTGATCTTTCCCTATTGTGTTGTGTTTATCAGGTAGTAAATATTTGATGCAACCTTTTCTTTTGCACATTATGCATCCCGGTGTAACAGGAGGATGAAGTAGCAGCTGGGAAGCTGCTAATGCTATCAGGTATTCCTTACCGAGATCAAACGAGTGCTGAAAAGGGCACTGCTAAGCAACGTCAGTCACTCCAGTGGTGTTGCGAAAAATACTTTGATGAAGGTGAAAATACGTTGAAACCTCATCAAGGAAAAGTCACACACTTAGAAACATGTCGCACTCCCAGTACTGGCGAGAAAGTCCCAGGATTAACTGAATGGCAGAACCTCGCTCAGATCTGACGCTAACTCAAGTTTTAAACAAAGGCAACTAAAAATCCAGAGGAAGCCAGAACAGTGGAGATGTGCTGCAGAATATAATTAATTAAATGAGACTAATTAGGAACATGAGAGCAGGTGCCAGGCTATGGGCTGACAGCATAGACAGCCAGACAACAGAAAGGAAAGGAAAAAAAAAAAAACTATGGGTAAGGGGTGTAACGTGACAAGAGGAGGGACAAAGCAACTTTCTGTGTTTTGTCACATGAAACCTCTAAGGAATATACGTGACAGAAATTGTAGACCCAGACACCATAGGGGTCTCTTCCTTTGTTGAAGACAGATTTTCATTTCACCAATTTGAGGTTGATGCAAGCAAGAGATTTTCCTCCTCATTATTCCTGGATGTTGATTAAAAAAAGTGTAACTAAGATCATAGTATATGAACATGAGTGGTAACTGACAGGAGATGTGACACACTGCACACCCCGTTCTATTTAAATGATAAAAAAGGAGTTCCAGTTCATAAGATCCTGTGCTGGAAAGATACATTTTAGTTGTTGATGTGAGACATTATGTTGCATAAAAAGCAAGTGAAACGCGAGAAAATATACATTTTTGCAAGCAGAAGCACCTTTTATCCTCTTTTTTTGTGCTACCTATACTAGAGAAAGTCAACCTTGTGCAACCAAAGAAACTCAAAAGGGGCTATGGCCTATTTTATCACAATTTGCTCACTAAGCAGTTACAAATTTGGCATGTGATGACAATAATGAGGCTTGATGTCACTTAGCCCTTGGGCTGTGTGTGCGTGGAATAGCAAAGCAGGATGTCAGGATGCTGCAGGTCCTCCAGTCTGCACTGAAAGGCCTCCTGCACACAAGGTGACAGACACCTCAGTTAGAGAGTGAGCCGCCTCTCTAACAGCATTATAAATTACTGTAGATCCTATTTGTGTCAGTGGAGGCAAGTGAGGGGAAAATTCAACATCAGCCTATTTATTCATTTACTTATTCCCTGGCTCGGTTAGGCTCAGGGCTGCTGGAGAGGAGCTCTGCACTGCCTCTCTGCCACAGAACAAATGCTGTGTGTTTACTGGGAAACATCAGCATATCATTTTCAAAGCACTAGTAATGTCAGAGTCAATCAGACTGGAGAGGGCTGCACTATGGATGTATTTTTGTCCAATATGGACGAAGCCATATTGGTTTGCATAATGCATGAATGTGACATATGAATGTACACAACAGATCCGCAAAGAGTAAAACCCCTTTTCTTAAAAAATGGCATAAATGTAGAAGACAAAATTCAGTAGAAAATGTTTGTTAATATGTGGAATAAAAGGAATCTAAAGCCAATGGGTTGTCCCAAATGCAGCATGGATGTTTCCAGATAAAACACCTCACTGCTCCCAGTTTGGTTTAGTTTCATGCTGTTTATGCAACAGCAACATTTAAAACTAGAGAAAGATAAGAGAAACAAGGAAATGATGGGCTCATGTTTCAAATGTGCATTATACTAACAGTAATCTATGTAGACAGTGTTCTTGCATGTGTAGCTTGTAAATTAACTACATTTCTGCTCTTGCCAGAACTGATGACGGGAAAACTTTCTTCTTCAGCTGCCTCACCTGAGTTACTGCTGCCGCTGAGATTTTGATTTTCGCTGATCAAAAATTCCAAATAAAATCACCCTAATTGTCTTCATCATGTGTCTAATCTCACCTCTTAACCAAAAAAAAAAAAAGAGAGAGATTAAAAGGCCAAATGTGGACCACTATCTGCTTTTTGACAGAAAACATTACAAAAGTGTCCCGCTGCTTCTGCTACTTCAGAAACATGGTGACCCCTGCGCGTGTCAAGTGTCCAGCACTCTGCGCTCAAATGTCTGGCTGTCATGACTTCCCCGTCGAAGTCCTCGCACTGAACTGCTCAACAAAAGAATTGTCGGTGTGAAGGTATCTCAGTAACAGTGCGACTTTAAACATGTCAATGTTGGAACAAAGAAGGTGAATCCTGGAAGCTAGTTCAGGCAGAAAAGGTGAGCTGTGTTGTATGCTTATTCTCATCCTTGAACAAAGTTTATTCCAATTACTCATATGGGTCTAGTTAATGAGGTTAAAGTTACTTGCCTTCAGATGTCTCTCTCATTTCAAGCTTGTTACCGCTCTTAAAATGCCACTTCCTCCCCAGCTCCACCTGCAGCCTTAATTTCGATGCAGAGTACCTAAACACCAAAACTCAAATGTCTATAGATCATTAAGAGAGTTTCTGAAGTCCTGATGACTGACTGAAAGATTTTTTTTTTTAGCAGATGCTTTGCCATCAATCAACTGGTGCACATGGCTGAATGTTTAATGTTTTTACTTCGTGTGGTTTAAATAACAAGTGTCACAGTAATCTGATGTCACGAGAGAAGTAATTAGATCATATATGTTGGTCCACAATAGAAAAGTTTAATTTCCTTTTACAAATATGGAGGCCCAGCTTACACCAAACACATATTTTAAAAAAAAAAGGAGATCCATATTTAGGAACATGCCAATCACATGGATGTTGCCCATTAGAGAACAAAAGCCTACAGCCACCTTACAGTTTCTAACCATTAATTCTTGTGCCACTACTGTGTTTTAAGGATATTTTGTGATTTCTTTTGAAATAGGGCTGGACAGGGGGAAAAAAAAATCTTTCCAACTTTACAACAAATCTTACAACTAAAAAAAACTCCACAAGTGATCAAAAGGAACAAAGTAACTGCAGCTCAATAATTTCATGTGCAGACTTGTCAATTCCACACGTACGCACCACCCAAAAAAAGTAGAAATAGACATGCAGTGCTCATTTAATTATCAAGGGATGGCTAGGACTGTGCATCATCATTAGTTTGACTAAATAGCGTCGGTCAGTGACTCAAGTAGTGGTAAATGGCACAATTAGCAGCCTGAGCGGGGAGAGGTATATTCAATTTGAAAGCCTTCTTTCTTAATCCATCTCCTGTGATCAGGAGAACTGCTGAGCTATAGGCTTTTATGCTCATTGTCATTAATCAGGTTAATGCCAAGTAAAATGTCAACATTGTAATCAAGAACTAGCACACTCCAGCAAAACGCAAATGTCTCTGGATGCTAAATTTGAATGTTCAACAGCTTTCTTCTCCTTAGATCCATCTTAACACTTTCCTCCTTTATTTGAGCAGATTCTTTCACTGAGCAAAGTGGCACATTTCTTTTTTTTTACCCTGAATGTATTTGATTAACAGCTGAGGAATAAAAGCACAGATTAGTTAGAAACCTACATAGCAACCAGCAACAATGAATAGCTTAAGTACACACCCACCAGGGAGATGTTGACATGCTTCATAACATGAATCTGTTGTTCCTTGTTCCACTTCTCCCAGTGCCCCAGTGCCCCGGTGCTTAATCCCTCAGGGCACTTGCTCTGTAGCCCCAGCAGGTGCAGTGGGAATCCATAAACACAGCTGGTGTGTCTCAGCATCGGAACCCTCAGATGTGCCCTCACCTCATGCCTCACCCCACCAAAGGAAGAAAAAAAAAAGAAAAGAAAAGAAGGCAAAAAAAAAGTCTGCTGTGACTAACCCAGATTCATGATGCAAGCTGATTTTTTTATTGAGGCAACGGGCAAAGCAAAGTTTGTGTCAGCTAATGAGGCTTCGAGTTCCAGTGTTTCTATCGGGAGATTTAGAAAGTGTTAAGCTGGCATGGAGACGTTTGTTCTTTTTGGATTTTCAGTAACCCAAACTAAGCGTTTTAGTCCTCATCTGCAGCGTAAGGTGGAAAAACAATTAGGTCAGAATTGGCAAAGGGATTACAAATTGAGCTTAAATAAGCACTTTGTTAAAGTAATAAATATAGTTACTGTATATAAACAAATATGATTATAATGGCTTCCACAGAAAAACATTATCATGATATTATGATAATGGTTTCAAACTCTAAAGAACGACTTTATTGCACAGTAATGTCATGCAACTCTCCTTTTTTCCATCATTAGCGCAGTGGCTGTTACACTGCTTTGTCCTGTAAAGTATATTGATTTGGGGCACTTACTGAAGTTACCACAAACACTATAAAAGAAATGAATATTGGCTGTGTGACTGATTGCCTTAAACCTCCCTAATGACATTAAGGGGGTAACTCCTCTGTCTCCAACAAAAATTCTGATTGGATACAAGGCTATAAGAAAGTGATCTAACTTTTCACTTACTTTATCATCTCAGGAAACATTTAAATAATGACATAGGTCCTCAGCTGACATCTTTCTTTGCAGAAATTATTGATAGTGTGGCAACCACGAAGTGACATGTCACTATTGTAGGCGTACGTGGTCTTTGGATTGATACACAGTTTCACCCGCTCATCATTCAATGGGCACAAAAATAAGAAGACGGTGATGGAAAACTATCCCAAAAACAACAGTCTTCAAACTTTGCGCTTGTCCTTTGATAATTTTTGATCACATATTGTATAAAACCTTCAAGAATTGTGCTATGGGGCAACATTCCTGTGCTGGTGCACTAGTACTAACATGTTAATGTGATCCAGCACTGACTGGTTTGTAGGAGCTAAAGAAAGTAGGACCATAAAGGCAGATACAATGTCTAAGAAAATTAGTGAGATAAGCATATTCATTGTGGAGTATTTAAAAAAAAAAATGTTCTCATACTAATGGGAATGCCTAAATGTATATAAAAGATGATCTCCACTCAGAATGTTTTACATTTAATACAGTTAAAATATATAAAGGTTTGAGAACTAATCAGACCATAATGTGCAATGATTTACACAAATTAAGAAAAATAAGGGAACATCAGACAGTGAAAAAGGAAAATAACTGAATACAACATAAACAATTTAGAAAAGTGTCAAACTGTAAAACCTAAAGTGAAAAGAATTTGTGACTGGCCAATACTGTGAGATTTTGTGTCACATTCATGTTTCACTTGAGATCTCCAGTCAGTTATAGAAGTTTCATGATGACTCTGAGGATCGGTTGTCTCATTCACTCTGATTTAATATTCTACTTGGCCTTGCATTTTTATTCGTTAAGCGCGGTAGTCTATACCTGCCAGAGAACGTTAGTCCTGATTGCTTAGGAAATTCACCACTACCTTCCTGTAATGAAAGTGGACAGAGGTTAGAACAGCTCAATAGAAGAGATAACCAGTCTTTGATCCAAACAGCCATGCAGAACATACAGGCAATCGCATCAGAAAATGTACTGTCAGGAATTTTGGATTTTAAATTACACCTGATTAACCTGAAGTGAGAAGGAAGAGAAGTTTGGTGGACTTAAACAGGCAGTCACTTGGTCATAAATGTTGTCAACTTTCCTGAAGTCCACAGACAAGCTCAGAGAAGAAGAAAATAAATCATGCTAAACAAATCAGCTGCCAAATGCAAACATAAAACACAAGCTCTCACTGATGATGGATTTTATTTCATGCACATGTCATTCACTTCCTCCTTACAAGCTGAGGAGCTGTGAAAACAGCCCTCACTGATCAAGATCAGTGAACAGCTTCATATTTGCAGATGTTTCTTTTGTTTCTTGAGATCTGCATCAGAGAGAGGTTTAATTTACACAAATTAAAATCGGAAACATTAACTGTAATGACACTACATACTTCGCATACATTTTCCAAGGCACAGTTATTGTTTTGCTTTGTTTACAGAAACTGATATCCCACAGAAGCTCTTTGTGCTGCATCTTATTGTACAGAAAGTGTTAAGTTTGATTTAGAAGCAGTCAATTTCTGATCCATTTATAACTCGCCCACTTTTTTTAACCACCAGACCCAACCATTACGACGGGCTTGGACTCGCACTGAATGCTGATTTATGTACCATTTAAAAAGCAAAAGCAATCAAGCCAGGCTTCTGACGTATCAAAGTTAATTAGATAAGCTTGCTAAGTCAGCATTGATTTCCAGTGTAGTAAAAACTTACCATTACTGTAAATTAAATTTACTGTTAGTTGTTCATTTTGATATGGTGTAATCAGCTATTCTATTACTGTTTTCACAGGAAGGTTCATCAAGGCTGAGAACAAAGTTCCTTAACCTGTATCCTCTTCTTAGGGTGTAACAAACTCATAAAATACTGAAGCATTGTCGTTTTTTTTTCTTCCACTATATCATTTTCTACTTATGTTTGCAAGAGCTAAAAGTTTCAACTGCAAAGTAATTGTCCTTGTGTAACCTGTTGGGTTTACTACAATACCTCTAGCTCAACTACCTTTAGAAGATTTTAGTGAAACTATCAGGAAACAAAATCTCTCTGTTTTAGGATTTTCTTTGGCTCTTTAATTCAGTCAGCTGAATTATCAGTCATCAAATGTTTGTTTCTCATACATGTAAACCTCTGAGTTCATTCTAAGGTTCTGATGATAACTGCAGATTTTGCTGTTAAAGACACCATTTTTAATGGTCGCAGGAAAACTTCATCAAATTTTGTGCTGAATTTTTTAACAGAACACATTTGCACTAGCACTTGTTTTTGTTGTTGTTGTTTGCATTTATTTTGTCCAAAGATTTTATTTCAATGAGTAGGGATGTTTTCTACAGACTTTCTACAGACTACAGAAGTCAGAATGTGGAGACAGAGAGGGAAAAGGAACAAAAAATATAAATCAAACTGAAGCAAATCAAGTTAAATCCAAATGAATCAATTGAGTAGTTTATTATATCCAAAGAGAAATTATATAGCTTTCGTGGAAATGAAAATGAGGTGTGAAAGTGAAGACTGTCTTGTAGGCATGGATGAAATCATTATCATTATGAAGTCTTTTGTTTGTTGCCTGGCAACAACAGATGCTACTCAAGTATCACGGAAAGCAATGTGTAAGGGAGCACAGCACTCTCACTTATCCAGGGCTTTGCAGATCTGTGCACTTCCGGTCTTCCCCACGCTAGCGGCTGTCTCCAGTTATTGTATTCCAAGTAGACTGGATTGCCACTCATACAGCCATTACTGCTGATCTCCTCCTTGGTGAAATGACAGGAACGTAGGCTGGAATTTCTTGTGAGGTTCACCACTTCACCATTTTGTCCTTGCCGTCTTCATCTGAAGTGATCGTGTCTGCAAAAAGCCCAAAATGCAACTCGTTGCTTCCACCTAGCAGAAAAGATAGCACTATTTTTTTTAGTACTCAGGTTGCCTCTATTGCGGTGATGACATCACACACAGCATTGGTGGACAACACAGGGGAATTCCCTCAGTAGGGAGCTAACAGTTCAGTTCAACATCTGGGATGCAGAAGTGATCTCTCATCTGCATTCAAGGTCTTTTTCCAATCATTCGCAGACTATCATCATAGGAAATGTTTTTTTATAAGTCCATCCATCCATCCATTATCTATACCTGCTATTTCCTGTTCAGGGTCACAGGGGTCTGCTGGAGTCTTTCCCAGCTCACTTTGGGCAAAAGGCAGGGGTACACCCTGGACAGGTCGCCAGTCCATCGCAGGGCCACATGTAGACAAACAACCATTCATACTCTCACTCACACCTAGGGACAACTTTATGAACACCAATTAACCTAAGGAGCAAGTCTTTGGACCGTGGGAGGAAGCCAAAGTACCCGGTGAAAACCCACGCAAGCACAGGGAGAACATGCAAACAATTACACTAATTACCAAACATTTATTTACTACTTATTTCTTACCTTTTTTCTTTCATAAATCACACAAATTGTGATAATTGTTGTTTGTTTTAGCACAAACTGGGCTTATGAGTATACTTTTTATGATAAAACTTTCTGAAGCTGTGTATTTCCCTGTAGATAGGCATGAAAAAAACAACTAAATATCCCTTCAACATATGTAATAAAGAAAGTTACGCAACTTGGACTTGTTTGACTTTTTTGAAGTGCATTAAAACTACAAATTGATACTAAATGTTCCACCAAACATGTTGGTCCCTGAATATTCACAAGGGTCAGCTAAAAAGTGCTTAATCAGCCAGAGTTGCCACCCGTTCATAGACTGACTCTGCCTTTCAAAACACCTGAGGGGGAAAATGACTTCCTCATTTCCAGGCTAATGGTGTTCATTTCTGTTAATCTATGGCCCGGTGTTGTCCAATTTGGAGGGTGTATCTTCTGCGCTATCTATTATGCTCCAGGGCCAAAAAGGCCACGTTTTCCACATCTTGTGGCACTTGAATTAAATGGAAGCAACTTGATAGCTGGGAAGCATGAGGCTAAGTGAAAGCAATTAAGACGCTCCAGTTCTTAGCCAAAAGATAGAGTGGCAACGGCTGAGGAGAGAATTCATTTGTATATAATGATATCATTCAGTCTTTTTATTCACATTTTGTTTGGTGGGGGGAGTACACTCCTTTCTTAGAATGTCAAGGAGATGAAAACAAATCTGTGGTTAATAGGTCTTCTGTGGACAGAGGAGGTCTGTTAAGGGGATGAATGGGAAGACTGGCTGGAGGGGGGGCAACAAAAGAGTTGGACACGGAGAAAGTAGCGGTCACTACATTTTTATTTCGACTCCAAATCTGCTATGAAGAGCTGGAAGGGGTGTGATTAGTAACAAATGCACCTTACTCCGTAAAGGATTAGTTCAACTAATTAATCTAATTTTACATCAGGCATTAAGGATTAATTAAAATGAAAGGGAGACGACTTCAGATCTTGATGCTCACAGAACAGAAAACTGACTTGTAAACTACAATTAAAGGGAAAAAAAGAAAAAAAAACATTTTGTAAAACTAATTCTGACTGGTTGTAATTTTGATGGCACAAAATAAAATGCAAACAATAAAAAAACTTTGATTTTGCATAATCAAAAGCAAAATATTGTATATAAAGTTGTGGGATCTGCATAGCACAGTTTGCAGAATATCCTGGTTACTGCAGATGATTATGACTGTTATGATTAAATTTATCTAGTATCTAGTTTCCACAACTTATTTAGATGACAGATCAGTAAAAGAAGTGGTGTTGGTACATGTCCGACCAGCCTCATCTTATTAAATAACGTCATAATGTAACAGTCCTGACGTCCCAACACATCAACCTATGTTCATCTATGCAGTAAAAATTAAGGATTAAGGATTTTCCTCCAGAATCAAAGGCCTACCTGAAGAGTCACATCACCTGGAATATATGGAAATATTCTAGGATACTACATAGAAATTAATCGCCCCAGAAGCACATCTAGCAAAACCTGCTAGAGGCAGAGGCAGAAACTGCCCATCAACTCTGGATCAAATGTAAACCTTAAGCAAACAACTTTAACCTTAACAATGATAATAAAGTAAGACATGCCACATTATTTCATTTCATGTATGGTGAAGAGATGACACAATGCCCTCAGGTCTACCCTAATTCCAACTTTTTTAATGATTAAAAATGGAAAAGCTTACAAATGCTTATAAATGGGCCTCAAAAAGTACATGAAATATTGTGTTATTTGTTGGCAGTTCCATGAGAACATGTTAGTAGGAACTCTGCAAGCATAAAACCTGTTACTCCGTAGCAGCATTTGACAATCAGAGTCTTTAACATCTCATTTTCAGTTATAGCAGATTTTACTAAAAATATTGTGATTGGAAGAATCCCTAAATCGTCCTTGAAGTCAGCTTTCTTTTGGATATATGACTTACCTACTTTGAATTTATTGAGTCATGATTTTCAAAGTCCCTAATTCCTTTCTTTTTTCATTTGAGGGTCACCAGTCTTTATATCAAAAAAAAAGAAAGAAAAAGCTGAATGGGTGTTGTATACTCAGTGTTAGATGCACTTCTTTTTAGTCGCTGTTTTTTTATTATGTATGAGGGACAAAACTGTTTTAAAAATTAACTTCCTCTTAAGTCTATTTTCAGAGCAGTTTTGTGATTTTGAATTATATTCAATTGTACGTAATCCAGGCAAAAATTAAAATCCCTCAAAAACTTATTTGGAGAGGCAAATTAGTGTGCATGCATATTTTGAGAGAAAAAAAGAAGACAAGCTTAGTTAGATGCTCAAAGCGCCAGAAATAAAATTCCATTTGTCTACATTGTATCAGTGTGAAACCAATTAAAGATTCATTCCTCAAAATCCTCACATGGGTAAGTAAGAAATTGTTTTTTGTTTTTTTTAATCATTTGGGTTAACTGACCTTTTAACTTAATTCAAGTGGTTATCAAAATGTATTTTCTATGCACAAGGCTGTGACTGGACTATTGTTCCAGAACAAAACAGTAAAAAGGAGTTTGAAGAGTGATAATCATTTCCTAATCACGAGTGTGATTGCTTATAGACACTAAATGTTTGAGAGCAAACAATTTTCTCTCCAGCTGGCCTCTTTATAGATCATGAAAATATACTACTTAAATCAATGGGAGACATCCCACACACAATGGCAGCCCTGCTGTTCAATGATGGCTTTTGTACCAGGGATAATCTACAAAGGTCATCAATCATGCCATGCATCTTCCTCTGAAACACACACACACACACACAGAGTCACACATAAACACATACTGCTGATTTAATGGATTAAAATAATGCAAGTTACTCATTCTTTTTATCTAAAGGAAAATGTATATCCCTTTGGAAATATGTGTTTAAAAAAAAAAAGAAAAGAAAAAAACATATGCTATCCAATCACTATGCTGAGGGAAAACCACTCCTCTAAACACCAAGAGAGTCAATAAGGCAAATGTTTCCAAATTCTATGTCAGGCATGTGGTGAGACAGGCATTTTCACCGCAAAAGACTCCCTGGTTGAGCTGGAAATGTACAATTGACCCTGTCTCCCTTTTCAACATGGTGCAATATTATAACCTGGGGGAATGTGTTGTCATCCAAATGAGATAAGTTTATTTTCTGCAGTGTAGCATTTGTTCCATCAGGCAGGGAGGCTATAAAGCTAGAAGAATCAGTGGGGAGTCGAGCTCGGCACATGTGGTGCGAACGAGGAGCCTGTCGAAAAGGCTTGGCCACCGCCCAAATCTCTGCCTCTGCCTTCTGTGCGGGCCTGTTCTTGGAAAGCAGGAGGCCACAATATTGTGGAACAAATTTCCTCTAATCTGAACGTGCGGGTCCAGGACTCCGTTGGGAGTGCTGCTCTCCTGTGCCCTAACCGCCTGTCCCGCAGATCTGCCCAATTTAACCTTCACAGTGCCAGCACACTGCAAGACGGATGAGGTGTCGGCAGGGGGTTTTGGAGCTGTCTCGGAGATCTCGGCCTCGGCCCCTCGCGTGGGCCGTTCATGTGTACTCTCAGCAGGCCGGCGCGTCGCTCTGGGGGAAGAAGTTGAGTGGAGAAGAGCTGGCACAAGATTGTCCAGCTCCCACCTGCATCATCAGAGCTAACAGTCACACAACTTTCACAACTTTGATATTTGTCCAGGAGTAATATCTGACGCAGTTCGAAGATCTTTCACTGAAAAGGCTCAAATTATACAAATACTGATTAATGTAATCTAATGGAACATGTGTACAAATGTAGTCTTTTATTAGATTTATAACAAAGAAATAATTAAAGATATATATAAAACACATTTCCAACTCCAGCTATCCCAAGCAGCTAAGAGAGGATCCTCCAGTCGTCAAGGACTACATTTAGATTAGATGTGGTGCCGTAGGCACTGATGGAGATAGGTCACGTGCTCTGCTGGGAACTGTATCCATCAGCTTCCAGTCATTTTACAACAGCATGCAAGGCTCTCCAGCTCAGGATTGATTGAGACAGGAAAGAGTGGGAGTGATGAAATGTATAGAAGATTATTATTTATAGTGGTGATGCTGCAAGGCAACTCCTCGCACATTTTTGCAGGCAGATTGCTGAAGAGTAAACAATGTTTAAAATATAGGTTTTAGCTTTAAAACTTTTAAATGACAGGATTTGGAAGATTTCCAACTGCTTCTTTGTAACTTATGGATGAGGCATTAAATAAGTTCCTGTAACGTTACATCAGTTATAAAAAAGTCTGGTGTAAAGTCTTAAACTGGTGAAATGAATGCATACTTGGTATTCCGTAGATTTAATGCTAAGTCCTGAAATGTGTTCATGAACATGAAATGTTCTCAACAGTTTCTACATAAAAATGTTTTTATTGGACTTCTTAAAGCAGCATTACAGCTTAGAGGGAAAAACTGCTGTCACCAGTCAGGTGGACAGTATCAAAATTATTCACAGACCTCCCACAATTAACAACAGGGGTTGAATGTTTTCCTCACAGTCAGGAATTCATACTTAGACAAGAAATGACAAAACATGAAGGCAGAAACACATTAAATTCCCGACCAGCTCATGTTCAGCGACTGCTGTGACTATCGCCTTTGTGGTCTCCACTTTTTTTACTTGTTTCTTATTTTTCCTACACCAGATTGGTGGAAGGCAACATTTCTTTTAAAGGAAATGATATAGGGAAATATTATCACGGTAAAGTTTGAAAGTTTGGGAAATAGGAAAAAAATTGGATGAGAAACCCATATTGTCGTGTCTTACCTTCCTCCTTTGTCCTTCTGTTGTGATATTCTAGCTGTTTTTAGGGAAGTGAGAAAACAAACTTTCTTAGTCTCTATCTTTATCAAGCTCATGGGAACCTATTCTAGGAAATCTTCCAGTTGCACCATGAGAAACCCAAGTGCATCCCAAGTCATTTTCCATTCACAATAAAGTCTGTTTGAAACAGGGAAGAACAACAGAAAAGTTGACTTGTTAGTGTTAGCAAGAAAGAGGAGGACTTGTACGGTCTCAAATGAGCAGTCTGGGGCATTTTCATGCACACTAAGGGGTGTACGGGCAGGGGGAAGGAGGGGAGTGATTTCCATAGCAACAGTCAAGTCCCCAGCTGTCATGTTTGGGCTAAGATAGGTGCTGTGAGCACAGGGACCACTTAACCCCAGCCACACTTCAACTTAGGAAGTTAAAATGCTGCTGAGTGTCTGGGCTGTGCATCACTTAAAATGCAAACTCTATACCCCATAAGATAAGATAAGGGAATGTTTCTGAATTAACTCGAGGATACAGAAGCTATGCAGAAAACCTCCTCAGAAATAATTAATTATCAGTGCTTTGGATGTCACTTACTGATGCTGTATATATTAAAAAAAAAAAAAAACTGAGAATGAGAGCATCCACCCATTCTGCAAAAACAAAAAATTCCCAGTTTATCATTGTGACTTACTGACTGGTTGTTAAACAAAAAGAAACTATAGTCTATTGTTTACTGACCCAAGTGAATGTTCTGTGAAAGTCACAATCCAAGAGGACATATTCCAAAATTTGGGTTCGTCAAGTGTACTTTTATTGTTTTGATCTCCTAAATGAAGAATTTGTCGAAGCTGATGAGATCTGGAATATTCCTCCTATTTATTACCAAAACATTGTCCATGTGAAATTAATTATGTACATCTTCACTTACAGCAACTAAGAACCTCAGATGCTAAAATGAGGCCAACATGAAATTACATCCTGTAAGAAGCTTCTGGCCTTTGCTCAAACAAAGAGCGTAGTATCAGTTAAGTGTTAAAGGTGAAGCTTCTTAGTTGAAGCTGATTGCATTCTGAAAAATATGAGAAACGTCAAAATATAAGCCAATATGACAAAAACATAGAAAAAAATGCACTGTTTGGTAGAAACCTGTTTCCTCCTTCCCTTGCTATACCGTCCATCTTTAAACTGATAAATTTAAAAGAGCAAGATCTCCTGTCTTGCTGGTATATCTAACCATGGCTCTATTGTACAGTATCACATCACCGAAGCATTACACTCATCACAACTCATCACTTTTTTGTCACATTGAGCGTTCTCACCATGTTCAACAAATGTGACGGTGAAGAGGGGATTGATCTTGTAATGTATGTGTCTTTCAGATATCAGTTACTCTACCTTTAAGCAAATGAACACACTAAAGATGTTGCATTTAGATTTGTCTTTGCTGATATGTAGCTAAGCTGTAAATGGGAAAAATTTCCATTATTCTTTTTCATCTTCAACTTGTGTGTCGTTCCTGCTTGTACTAGCTGTACTAGCATGTCTCACTACGAAGTCGTTGTGCTTCCACTTTTTGATGCTGTTCAGACTTTTGTCCATTTTTTTGTTTTTTTCCTTTTTATTAAATCGAAATGACTTACAGACATTTAGATCAGATGGCAGACTATAAACCATGATAGCGTTATCTCCAAGCAATGACCTTGTGAGTATACTTTTTTTTACCACTAGATCCAAGCAAGGCATGAGTGGATGCTAGAGCCAGCTGACATGTTGCTTCACATAATTCTAAATATGATGGAGAAGTTACTCTGATTCTGTATGAGATCTGCACACAAACCTCTATTAAACATTTATTTTTTATGTAAAATCAGGCTGTCAGCCAGTTTACACTCCATTTTTTTCAAGGCAGGAATCCATAAACTGATGTAATTATATCTTTAATGTTAAAATGTAGCTCTAATCTCTTTAAAAAATATTATAAAGTTGAAGTTGTTCATAACAGCAGTAGCCAGAAGGGTCAGCTTCAATGATCATGTTCCATACTGGCATATACTGAAAGTATAATACTAATGTCAACATAAACAAACTAAACACCAGACTTAAGGCAACACAATCATTTAAAATGGCTTCCTAACTTTATTGAGTCTTAATGTCTCAATGTTGTGAGACTTTCTCCCTAAAGAATCAGGTCTCACTTGTTTATTTTTGTTCTCTGACTAAACCTTTTTTACTTGCTTGTTTGTTAAGGTTTAGAAGCTAAATCGGCTCTGTTCTAATGTTACCTTTTCTCCTTTCACATCATGAACCCTGCACATTGAACTATTATCCCCAGGTATGAAATCAGCCTCCTTCTAAGGCATTACAAAACTGATTCCTGTTTAAAGAGAAGTGACTGCATGTTGAACAAGCGCTTGTCTTTACATGCAGGATTGCTCGGCCTCCTCTTCGCGTTTCAAACAGCTTTTTACAACATAACAGATATTGCTTGCGACAGGCCAGACAAAATGTCCCTGTTGTTTTGCAAGGGAAAATGAGGCATTATCCTTCCATGGCGGTCCCCTTCTGGGTGTGAATGGCCATCTAATCAAGCTCTCCCTTTCACTGCAGCTGGTTTTAGCGAGCAGCGGGCTGACCTCTGAGGGGCCGCCTCTCCCTCCCCGTCCTCTGGGACCCTTCAACAAGCTTTAGAGGCCAAATGAGGTGTAAGTCTATTAAAAGGGAGTTTGCGTGTAGATCACAGTCCCTCTGGGGGTAGGAGCCTTTGCCTTGTCATTCAGGTGCGGCTAATTTCCTTCTGCTCCACACACAGACATGGGGTCTGCCCGTGGTCCTCATCGCACTCAGACAAGACCTGCTGCTAGAATTTCAAATGACAGCATCTTGCGGAGGCAGCAGGTGATTTATTGAAACAGAAAAGTGAAACAAAGAGGCACTGCCCTGATGTTGTGGATTATAATCACAATAAATAGTGAGACTGCAAAGAGTTCATAATCCATATTTGCATGTGAACCTCCCTAAATGCAAATTAGATCAAATGAGGAAATAAATAAATGGTTTCTTACTCCAAAAAAAGAGTCACATTTGAGAGAAATATTGTGAAGATTGAGCTCCAACCTTAAATATTTGATTTTGTTCATTGATTTATTATTGAATCTTCTCAGAATAAGTGGAATAAGTGGAAAAACAGGGACAAGGCCAAAGGTGGTGCTTGGGAGCTGTGGAGTCTGTAAATTGATTCAAGAGTTGTCAGAATAAGACGATGTGCGACTAATCAAGGTGCTACGAAGATATCGGTTTGTCACATCTCCTTGTGAGTTGAGCTGAACCTCACGGCACCAGACACGGTCACAGCTGAGTGCAGCAACGTAATACATGACAGTCACAGTGTTCCTTGTCCCGTCGCTGCACCCCAGCAGGCTGCAACTGACGTAACAAATTGACAGTGTTGTTAACTTTATGCAACAGTTTAAACTTGTTTACGCGTATTCATGAGCAAGAAGTGTAATCTTCACTCAAACAGAAAAGTGTGAAATAACCATCTAACTTCATTACAATCCAATCTGTTTCACTTCACAAAACAACAGACTGAAGACCAAAACTCCTGAATTCAACACGTGCTGATCACTGTGGATTAGTAAGTTTGGACAGACGAGTATTTTACACGAAAGGGGAGATCAAAGGAGGATTTCATTTTAAATCAACATAACATTTTTCTTGCTTGTCCTCTACAATTTAGTGTTTACCCGCATTTGCACCAAAGCACCCAAAAATTAAAGATTAATATTATTAATAATTAATTGTTATTAATTTTAGTCAGTATTTACCTAGTTTCAATTATTATTTCTAGTAGCAATATTTTATTTGCTGAAGTATTTGATGACATATGGGGACACAAATGCTTGACATGAAAGAGATCAGATGGAGGGAAACAGTTCGACCAGTTCATCAGAACCACTCAGATTTTTCATTTTGGCTTTTCTTTGTTGCTTAAAATTTATTTGATCATTTAACCATATGGACAGCTGGGAGCAAGTCTAGCCTCCACTTGACCCTGAGCAGAATGAAATGAGTACAGAAAATGGATTCACGGATTTAAGCAAATGTGCTTATTGTTCCATCTGACTTTGTGGGGAATCGAGGCAGTGATGCTTTTAAAACCTGTCAAAACAAACTATGTTATCATTGGTTTACTTGCCATGAAATGAGCCCAAATTTGGATGATTTCCTCTGTATAAAATCTCTGATTTCTCAGAGTTAATGTTCATGCACACAAACAAGCTGACTGTAATGAAACAACGGCAGCTCAAGTTCAGAGGTCCACTTCATAAGAAATGACTGGATCAAATTTGAATCACAACAAGAACTGTACTTGACAATGGTAATTATCTAAAATGTTAGCAAATTCAAGTATGAGTACTTTATCGCTTTTTTTTTTTAAATAAATAAATAAATGAATACCTTTGGATCACACAAGCCTGGCATTTGGCTGAGGAAGAGGTTTTTCTGAGTCAAGCATTGACAGTGTTTGTCAGAGGGGACCGGGGTCAGCTGAGCAGCATTAACCTCTGGGAGGCCATCTCTGTGAAATGCATTAGTCACATAGAGGAGGAGGAGGAGGGATGTCCCGTAATAGATTATTGACCAGCGGGCAGCGGCCTGCTCCGCACCATGTGGTCCTAGCCAGCTACTGACCTCTTCATCAGAGATAGAGCATCCCACCTGCAGGCGGCCCCGAGTAAGACAAGAGGATGCAGAGACACAGAACACCCACATAAGCGGTACACACACAACAGCATACACCCAGTGACTAATAACAAACATGCAAGTGATATTATCTGTTTGGTTGCAAAAAGACAAGGAGCCTTAGGGGTATGAAAATATATTCATTCATGGCCATAAAATGGGAGTCCTTGGCTCATCAAATTGAAAGTGCTGGGGAAACAACAATTGCTTCCATGAACTTAGACTACCTAATTAAAGGCAGGCAATTTCTCTCCAAGAGTCACACTCAAGATCTTTAATTGAAATCAGAATGAATATCGCTGGAACGCAGAGAGGTGGATGGAGTGGAAGTGGGGGTGGGAATGGACACATGCTTTGCCATGCCACTGGTTTCACTCAGTTCATACAATATTTCATTTTGTTTTTTAAATTTATGTAATAAAGACATTTGAATAAAACATGTTTTTTACTACTTTCTAGGCTTTAAAAACCTTGTGATATTCTGCATTAACAACAGACAAAAGTAGGGAGATGAAAAACACAAAAAAAAATAAAATAAAATACAAAAGACAAATTGACTTCATCCAGAAAGACAAGACAACCTCCAAAACTATTGCCAGCATCATCTGTGCTCTGCTTCCCTTTGGCTCGGGCTCACTTTTTTTTTTTTTTTAATTGTTTTATAATTCATCTCCGAGCTCTAATTTACCCCCCATCGTTAGCCCAGTGTGTTCAACCATTGTGTGAGACATTCAGCTGAATTTTGAATGAGTTTGTGGCATATAAAGTTTCTCTTGCAGGGAGAGCACCTATTTATGGACATGTTTGTTTGTTTTCCATCAACATTAACCCTTTGGGCAAGTAGCGTCCGTATGCCGTCTTTTCAAGAGCACTTCCAGGAACGTCCTTGGGCAGGAAGTCACACTGTTTCAGTAAGTATGGCTTCTCAGTGACTCCTAGGGTGAAAATACAAGATAATTAATTATGTTTTCACTATCAGAATATGTATGATGGCATATTTTGTATAGCTTTACAAGGGAATCCACTTCTCAAATTGGTGGCCTTCCTACCTCGTCATCATGATATTTTGTCTGTATTGTGCTGCGTGATGACCCTGATGGAAGCAACAATGTAAAAAGATCATTTGATAATAAATTTTCTTCTTGCTACTGCAAAAACAGAAACTCCAATGATGAAAAATTAATTGAACTTTCTGGTCTTTGTATTTTGAGAAACAGCAATACATTTGAACGCAAGAGCATGCACCAATTTATTTCACACTTCACAAAAGACAGAAAAAGTATCAAATATTTTGTGGCCATGATGGGGGGGGTCAGTAGCACACCAGCTACAGAGGGTCGCTGGTTCAATCTCCGGTTCAGTAATGTGGGTGGGGGGAGTGCCTGAACAAGTGCTTCCCCATGTCCACATCCATGGCTGAGGTGCCTCTGAGCAAGGCACCCAAAATAAAACCACCTGCTCCCAGGGCGCTGCACCGCGGCAGCCCACCACTCTGGGTCCAACAGCCCAGATCAGTCAAATGCGAAAGCAATTAACAGTATAAAATAAAATATATATATATAAATGAAAAACATTATATGCAAAAGATATACCAGTTTTGCTAGAGGCATTTATCTGTTTTTGCAAAAAAACTCTTGCTGGAGCTTTTATAGGCTACTGTTTCTCCTTGAATTAGTTTCTTTTTTATATGATCTTATAATCATTTCAACTGGCTAAAATGTTTAGATATTTCAATATATTTCATCCTACCCGTGATGTATAAGTTAAACTTCACCATCTTTGTATTCAGTTCAGTTTTATTTATATAGAATCTATTTATATCCAAGTTGTCTCTGGGCGCTTGTATTCATCTAAACCAAAACAATAACACAACAACTATCAACCGTAAAATTAGGGATTATCAATTTCTGATGTAAGTTTGTGAACAGTTTCGCCATACTAACCTAATTTTAATGCTGCATAACCTGCATTACATAACCACAAAGTCATTTGCATCAATGATGGTTGACTTTCAGCCTGGTGTGATGAAACAATGCAAGTTTAAATTGTGCAACACTGAGCAAAGAAATCCAAAGTGGTTCTTCTAACTCTTGAGCCACTCTTGATGGCTAAATTTTTTAAAGACACTTAAAAACAAAACAGCACAATTTAAACTGAATAGCAGACCAACGAGAAGTGGCTCTTGTTTCAGGCCTACACTACTGTATACAGAGGCTGGGAACCAAACTGGTGACTCTGGAGAGGTCAAGATGCTAATCTTGTCAATGTCAGAGACATTATAATAATCTTTCAATGCAATGATATATCACATATGATTACTTTAGAGGTAGAATGTTCAGTAAAGTTGTGTTTATTTAAAAAACTTTAGCTGTATAATGAGGTGATGTGCTTCACTTACGTTTTTTGTTGATGAAAATTACTGCTAAGGTTTACTGCATTTACCAACAAATAATGAACTGGTGTTACAAAACTTGAACTGCTGAACTGCTTTTTTTTCACCAGAATGTTTTCTGTAAGAGCAGATCCTACTGCATGTTTGATCAACAACACGTCCAGTCATTAACAGATACAAAATCTGCCTCTGTTAGCTTGCGTCATGTTTCTTGTAGAGACCTGTAAACTTCACAAAGTAATAATTTTCTTACAGCGTGACGTTTTTTTTTGGAAAGGCACATGTTTGTATTTTGTATTGATATTAGAAGACAAGACACCAGTGTTATATGTGTACTGTAAACATGAAGCTTGGCAGCGGGCTTCTTTACACACAAAACCTGAAAACAGAAAGTAAACAAGTTCAAAGCCATGCAATTTAACACAGTGTAGAATATCAATTTCAAATTGAATTTACTGTACACTACTATTCTACTTCACAAATCTGATTAAAGTCTTCAACCCATACAGTTATGCTCTTCAGAAATATGGTAAACCTTTCAATCAGCTCATATGTGCAAATAAAAACAAACAAATAAATCTGAAGCCATCAGAGTTTTGCACATTACGTTGACTGGTGGAGGTCTTCACTGCTTAAGTGCAGCTGTCTGCTGAGGTTTTCTTTTCCAGCAGCAGGCCTATAAGAGTGGTAAGTGGCAGTGATGAGACACTGTCCCCTGTGCCTCCTTCAGCTGCCATTCCCTTTAAATTGAAACAGAGTCCAGCAAATAAATGCCACATTGTGAGCAGGGAGAACGCCTGAAAGTTGCATTTCATATAAACACCCATTGGGGAATTGGCCCCAGCACAGTCTGCTCTCCTTTTTTGTTATTTATATGATAAAGGAACAGGGCTACATCAGGGTCATTCAGTGTTCATTTATCTCTTTATGTTGTGTTGTGCGGCATGCTACTATAGCCAGGTTGCCTTTAGCAGTGAATCTGCCATGTGATTCCCTTCCTACGGGTCTGAATATTACAAAGAATGTGATGCTTTCACCTCTTGGTATCAATATGCATTAGTTTTACCCCATGTTTATTAGCTTTAAATGGTATCTCTCTTTAAGATTAATTGAAGCTAGAATAAAAGAAGATGGCTCCCAAGAGTCACCCACTGTTTGTTATTCATGTTGGACTGAAAACAGCAACAGTAAATCCTCCAAGTTGTTGTTAAGCTTGCTGTATTACCATATGTGTGCCATTTCCATGGAGTGACAGACCCCCCTGGATCAAATGGGGACTATTGATCCTGCAGCACTCCATTTCAGGTTAATTGTGCTTGAAATGAGGTGCACACACTCAAGCATACCTGCATTGGGAAGGCTTTATTTATTTATATTGGTGAGGGAACACGTGTCAGATAAACAGCAAATATTCAATTCACGTCTTATTCAATTTTGCTCAAAAAGCCAATTGCACTGAAGTATGCTCTGAAAGTGGTTGAGCCAGATTGAATCAGACTTTGATCCACAATGCAGCACCCTGTACATGAGACTACAGGTTGCAGGGGAACATGCTTAGGCATACAACAGAAATTATAACCTCAGAGCAATGATGCAACTTCATCTGTGAAAAAACATTAGATTCTTGAAATATTCTGAACAACTCCTTCCTCTTAGGACCTCACAGCTTTAGTAGAGGCTATTTTCCCAACTGGAGCCACCACTAAACCTGCCTAAAATATTTCAGTAGAGCTCCAGTGAAATCTGGCCTCCCCCTGACCCCATTCCCTCTGACACTAAAAAGCAGGCTGTAAGGTAACTAGGCATGAAAAGCCAAAGAGGCTGGAAGCACCGCAGTTCCTCCACAGACATCCCGCTCAGCCTTCAGCATGATCATGTGCCAGATTATGATTTTGAATACACACCTCAGCCTTCTAATCATTTATCTCCCTGCAGCATAGTGGGCTCAAATTGGGAATTTAAAGTGAGAAAAAGACATCCAGTCTAAAACAGATCAATCTGCAGCTGATCATTTTTTCCATGATGTATTATATCACCTCAGTAAAAAAAAAGCTCTGTCTTGCAGTGTAAATCAAGGAAGATTCGGTGAAAAGAAAGTACCTTGGTTAGAAAAACCTCATATAACTGAAATCAAGCGATAGTTAAAGATGTGCTGATTCTTAGTCGCCAAGAGTTTAAAAACCATATTTTCTACGAGACTGACAGCTGCAGGGTCAGTGACTATCATTGCTCCCTTCGCCAGCTCCAGGGGTTCTGTGCAGGATAAAGGGACCATTTATAGAGGAAATCCCTCCCTCAGTTTGTTTATAAGCCTATTCTTTTGTAATAGTATATATAAATAAGTGAAAGTGTGTAATGGATCGCATTAAACAGGCAGGCATAGAGAGGCAGGATTTAATTTGCATGCCAGATTAGCTTGCTATTGGTTGGGGCAGTGCCGTAGGGCAGCCTTTTCATTAATAGGATCTAGTCTCTTCAAATCCATTAAGTCAATTGAACCCATACATAATCTGATTTCAGAGGCACCATGTAAATGTTGTGGTACGCCTGTCTCAGGGCAGGTCTTTGCATTTGATAAATGCAATGACATGATGGGTATTTGTAGATGTGCAGGGATGCAAAAAATAATTAATATATATATTTTATTTTAAATAGATACTATATAGACAAAAAAATAATTTCACACAAGGTGCTGAATTAAAAAAAGTGTGTACTCTCAACACCATCAAAAGAAAGAGGTAAAAGCTGTTAGCATAGAAAATGACTAACACAAAGAGAGGAGAGGAAAACATAACATAGGTATTTTCCATTATATTAGTTCTTTAGTCCCCTTTTATCACCGTCCACAAGAGAACCAACTATATGAGAGAAAGAAGCATACAAATAGGTTGTTTGCATTTTGATTTTATGGAGCCCAGTGATGAGGTTTTGAGTCAGTGAGAGATTTCTCAACAACCATTGTGTGAGATTGTCATCTTGGTGTGTTAGATTGCTAATTTAGCCCTGAAAGCCATTGAGCAGAGATTAGATTCTCTGAACTGGTAACATCTGTAGGACAGCACTTTATCTTCAACATTGACAAAATTGTTTAATAGTTCATCATCTCAACATTGTTTAACAATTTAGTTAGGCTGGCCAAGTTTCACATCCAGGGTTTTGGACATTTGCATTCTAACTTTTAGATTTCTGCATCTTCTGCAGAGAAAATAAATTTTTGTGATGACAGCAGAGTAGTTGACAGTTAAATAGTTGCGGCTTGAACACTTAGGAGGCATGGTTAGCGAGACCAAGGCTATAGTAGGCCATTTTATAAAATTACAAATATTACAGGGACAGTGTTGGCTTCTTCTCACCTCAGAGATTATGAAAAAGCCTTAACGCCACAATTAAAGGTCTAATTCCAAAAGTCACAATAACATCTCAATTTTTAACATGTTTTAACGAATAATAATAATTAATAATTTTCTAAATATTTTTAACAGCTTTGGTTATGCAGGTTCCATTGCTGCGACTACTCTGGTCTCATACAATAAATAAATTAAGCATTTATTTGCTATGGATATGACTAACTGTCTTCCTGACTGGTCTGACCATCTTGCTAGTCCTCATCTTCCCCGTTTCTATGTGTGGTGTCAGTTTTTTCTTTATATGCACTTCTAAATTAATTAAATATTTCCAAAAAGAAAATCATAGCTAATGTTATCTAGCTAACTCAGTTAGCTATTGTTAGCTTAGTAGGTGTCCTGACAGTTTGAGATAAAAGCTGTGTCCCAATTCAGCGGCCACATCCTTTGAAGGACGCGGACTACCCGGTCAACGTAGGCGGGTCCTTCAAAGACCGGGTAGACTGTAAGTCAGTGGCTGTGAATTGGGACAGTCTAGCCTTCAGATTTACACCCGCTTTTACCTCGGCATTTTCTATCACCTAGCAACCGTGACAGCACTGAACTGAAGAATGAATGTAGATCAAAATTTTGTTGGTTTTTTTTTATTATTACTTTTTAAATTTTAGTAGAACTACAAGAGCTTTATCATTGCCCATGAAGAGGCTGCTGTTCTTTTTTCTCAGCTTAATAAAAGCTTCTGGCTGCTCCTTGCGCCCTTAAAAAAAAAAAAAAGAAGCTTAGCAGCAATAGTTGAAGAGCTACGGACCCGCTACTATAGAATTTTCTGCCATACCTGCATTGCATCTCAGGGTAGGGTGGGCCGATAAGGATACACCAGACCTGTCCATCAAATCGGGGAAAAGGAGGACTCATTTGTGGGCCACATTTGAAGGAGCCATCATCCTTCAAATCCAGCCTTTGAAGGATGCGGCCACTGAATTGGGACACAAGTCAAGTGAGAATTAGCATTCACAGTTTAAACCATTTACTTCAGTTGTGTATTTTATTTCATAACTTACGATAGTGGATTTTGGCTAAGGGCAAAAGTTACTTCAAACAGCTTAAACGTTTCTATGCTAACATGTCATAAACAGCCCTAGCCTTAAATATGGTCTTAAACAACCACCAAGTAACTGTTGCCAGGAAGTTATTGTTAAATGCTCATCAAAGATTTTATTTTATTTCATTTTATTTTATTTGCAAATTATTTCACTTAGGAATTGTTTAGTCTTAGTCATCAACAAAGTTTTCTATTGTTCTCTATTTCTCAAATAATAAAATAAAAATGACATATTCTTTTTCAAATTTAGGGTCATTCTGTGTCTGACTCTGAGAACCACAATACATTTTTAATGCCAAACATGTAGTAAATGCTCATATTTGAAATAAACATTGTAAGAATGAAGTAAGTAAATTCAATTCCAGTATTACAGTAGATATAAAAGTAGACACTTCTAATTTGTAAATGCTCAGGATACAAAGCAAAAGAGCATCCTAAAGTGTAAACATTTCATTTTAAACTATTTGGATTAGCTGTCTTGGTTGGTTGCACTGATAGTGTTAGTACCTAAAACAGAAATTAGAAACCAACATTAAGTTTACAAAAAGTAATAATTTGTTTGATTAAAAAAAGGTGACTGCATGTAAAAAAGGGGTGTATTATGCGAAAGCAATAAATCCTCGTCTGACCTGGACTGCACAAAACACACACTTCAAGTCAATCAAAGCCACCTGAAGTCCACAAAGGTGTCAGATGGCACTGCAGTAGCAGCATTCCATCCATCCATCATATGTACCCCCTTATTCCTGTGCAGGGTCACAGGGATCTGCTGGAGAGTATCCCAGCTCTCTTCGGAAAAAAGAGACAGGGGTCTACCCTGGTCCACAGGTTGCCAGTCCATCGCAGGGCCACATGTAGACAACCACTCAAACTCACTATGGGCAATTTTGGAGTCACCAATTAGCTTGTCATGCATGTGTTTGGACTGTGGGAAGAAACTGGAGAACCCGGAGAGATCTCACACAAGCATGGGGAGATCATGTTTACCACCAAGGCACTGTTCTGCCTATCATTGCATTCCTGTTTTCTTTTTTTTTTTTCCAGTGTATAATAAGACAATGTCTTATGATAGAGATAAAAGGACTAAATACTATCAAAAGCAAATTAACTATTTTTCGCATGGCAGAGAAGAAGTTTTTGCCATTATGCTTCTTTTTTTTCAACCAGGTATAACAACATAAGCTCACATCTGCAATACAAAAATGCAATTTTTACAGATGTAGAAGGCACAAGACAAATAATTTAGTTTGTTCAAAAGCTTATTTTATCTTAAAGTCTGCATCCACCTATCATCAGAGGCAGTGACTCACAGTCATGTTAACAAACTCACGGGTGATGCAGAGGGGTCAAAATGACCTAAATCCTTGTTTGTGAGCCTGACTGGTCAGAACTGTGTAGGGGCACACTGCTGGAGGCACTCAGAAGACAAGGCTCAGCATAGACCAGGTCATGCCTGAACAACCCTACGAGCCCCAGATTTACACACTGTACACACCCAGCATCTGGGCCGCCAGGGAGCCACAACTGCATGCACACACGCACACACAGAGATACACTCATGCACATTGTAGATGTGAAGAGAGGACAGGGACTCACCATTGGGAAATCTATACAGTTTATAATTGGGGAAGGCTACAACAGGAAGAAGAGAACCATAACAAACCTACACAAGGGTGGATGAAGCTAAATAGATGTGAATGTCTAAAAGGAGATTCAGAAAGGAGGATGATTTCAGGGGGGTGGGCCTGATAATAATATCTGAAAGAGCTAAATCAATGAAAATAGCCAGAAAAAAAATGATAATGTCCTTAAAATCCCACGTATTAAATGAGGTGATCATAGAGGTTTTATTTTCCTCTCTCTTATGTGAGGAGCTGCATGCTGCAACCATCTATAGCATACAACAAATTTATATTTATTGACAAAAGGGCACAAAAATCACTGCTTATAGGTGAAGCTGCAGTTTTGTCAATGAAGAATTACTGCAGAAAAGGCATTTAACGTCCCCTCACCTGAAGAGTCAAAGACTTCATTTGCAGTCCTAAAACAGTACCCAAGTGATTTTCTGTCAGAAGGTTTGTCACTGCTGTTATGAGGTCTTCCTGCTTTTGAAAAATACAATGGGGAAAAATTAAATCCCTGGAGGAGGATTTAGACACTTATATAACTCCCCAATTATAAAGTTTTTTTTTTTCTTCAGGAAACCTCAGTGCCCTCCTTTCTGTTTATATGACTCACAAATATCTAATACTGAACTGTGTATAATGCCAGTATGCCCACATGACTGCAGAAAAGGCTCTTTTGCTTTCTGCCCGACTGAGTCAGGCATAATAGGAGGCTTGAAAAGCTGCAAGCTTAAACCAGCGCACTCTTGACAAAGCCTTGGTGGCTTGCTGGGAGACTGTGCATCATAGGAAGTTGCCAAAAACTAATTTTCAAGAGCACTCAGCATGGTCTTAAAGCTATCTAACGGAACCACACCCATAGGCCACTGGACATAAAATACTTCACTCCTGCATGAGCAATTTGCTGACAACGACAAAAGATATGGCCACATGTACAGTTAACATTTAAGACAAGGAAAAAGCAGAAATAATGCAAATAAGATCATGTTTAAACAGCTGCCATCAGTCACAAAAAAAGGGGCTCTGTCAAGAAATCTAAGTGGCCAAAAGCATGTGGACACTTCAGCTTTACCCCCATACAGTAGGTGACTATCAAATACCCAAACCCATGGGCTATAACGAACTGATGGATTTCAGAGGTGTCAGGGAACCCTGGTGCAGCTGTCTATGATTTCTGATATTTAGTTAACATTTATTCACTTAAAAGATGTTGACATGTTGGCTTTTCAATGTTACAACAGTAGCATCTAACAACTAATATCATTTATAATTTGCCTTGTGACTGTTTTCCATATTCCATAAAAAAGAAAATGAGGAATTATGTCATCCACACTTTCTCAGAGAATAAAGTTATATCAGAAAGTAAACATCTCATCCAATTGTATTTACTATTATGTGCACTAAAAAATAAGTAACACATCCTTGTACCATATATAGTGATTTAGAACCAACAAATATTAATTAGCTATCCAATTTAACCCATTCTAAAGGGATTAAAGCATGTCTTAATGGATGTTGAGGAGCTGTCCTTTTGAAGACTCTCATCACAGATGGAGATTTTTTTAGCAGTTCAATCTGAGTGGCTCCCTTTTCCAAAGATGTTTAAATACAAAGAAAAGGGACTGTGTAATGTTTGGGTGTAACTGATGCTAGTTTTATCTACTTCAGCGCATGGATACGTGGACTGAGTTAATAACTCAGTTCCACAGTTTAAAGTCAGTTGACCAGAGGTTTGCTGCAGATCCTTCACGGTCTCAAGAAGAGATTTCCTCTTCAACATCAGAGCAGCGTACGGGAGGAGTCCGAGTACCCATCTGTGGTGTGTGGCTTGAGCAGATTTTGTACTCTATTTAAACAGTGTTTAAATGTGCTAATTAGTTCTTCTCTCCACTGTCACCTCATGCTTGCTCGCTCAGGATGGATGTTTGCACTGGAGTGAAAATTTGAATAAGTGGGTTCCTTAATTTAACAGGATGATATGATTTATATGTCAAACCAAAGGACAAGTATAAAGTGAAGACTAACAAGAACTGCTGGTGGTTTACAGGTCAATAAGTGACACATTTGAACCAATTTCTTGTAATTATTTCAAATGTAAAATGAAGGTCCTCATTGATGAAATCAAGTGCAATAGCAATGCACTGAATATGCATCCTATAACTTATTTACATTCAAGTGGTGAAATTTCACTTTATCTACTCATGTTTTGTATATAACTGCAATTTTACAGCTCTTAAAATATTTTCCTTTTGTTTGTGACTTTATTCCTCTGTAGTTCAGTTCAGACACACAAATACTGGATGTTTTAATCCACTACACACGTCTAAAGTCAAGAGTGAATATAATTCTTTTAGATTAAGGTTTTGCAAACAAATGATGTCATCAACTTTTAAGTGTTTGGTATAGTGAGGATTATTATTCCAAACAATCTGTCAAATTAGAATAATTAGCACCAAATCACCAAAAGAACTAATACCAAGCTTACTTGAAGTGTCATAATTAAAATTTGGCAGGCTATTAGAGTTGGTTTTAAATGTTTTATCTAAAAGTAAAAGACAGTATTTTTTCTCAGATGTCATAATTAGTTGTAATTCAGTTCATCCAGTCCAGATTCAAATTCATATAATGCTAATTTATAAAATCCAGCCTAGCTAAGGAACCCACATATTGCATTCAGTCCTCAATTTGGCACAATCCCCGATCCTGAGCAAGCAAGCGTGAGGTGACTGTGGAGAGAAGAAAAACAAATTAACACGGATAAAAAATAAAAAAATAAAAAAGTGGGGGGAATTTAAAAAAAAAAAAAAAAAAAAAACATAACAGCAGAATCAGATTCAGGAAGGGCGGCCATATATCTCAACCAGTTGGGGTCGAAACTGATGGTTTTTGTCATATTCAGTCATAGAAGCTTTGCTGAAGTCTGGTGCAGCCACGTTTACTTGACTTCTGATATTTTTTTAAGATTCCCTGTCAGCCCAACGACGATGGATATGGCAGTAGTTAAGGTAACTCAGTGAGTTAAAATTATGTAAACAGTGAAATCTCAAAATATATTTAAAAAAAATCTAAAAACCATATTTAACATATAACCTCATGCAAATAAGCAGAACAAGGATAAATGTGAATGTGTTGAATAAATTATGACAATGGTGTGGTAATCCATGCTTATAGCTTATCACTTTCTGTACAGTTTGCACGTCATTGCAATTAATATCATATTTTGTTGTCGGCCATTTTACAATTTAAATGATGTTTAAAACATTACTGATTGCCTAGCTTAGTGTGCATGGCATATTGTACAATAAAAGAACATTTTTAAAAGGCACTGTAATAAAAATAAACACATTTTCATATAATGTTTAATCCAGCCACTTTTTTCAGTGAACATAATGTTCACAATTTCTAAACATTTGCTGTTTGCAGTAATTCAGATATGAGTACATTGTTCAGAAATATGCCTGGTATTTCCTTTTAGCCTGGTTCTATAACAAGGCACATCTCATGATAAACCACACTCATGCCGAGTTAGTGAGAGGTCCAGGTCCCTTCTGACCCCCTTACCTGCTGGCCTCAAACTCCCCGTGCCTTCGACTTATATTTCAACCCACCTTGATATTTACCTCATTTAGTCTGTGGGTGGTCCTCCATCTACAACTCCACCTCACACATGCACACAGACACACACACACTAAACCGCACATACAGGAAGGTTCAGGTACTGAGTACCTGTTTATCCCATTTCAGCTTTGCAGTGTATGTTTTGCTGTTTATGCCCATGTTATAATAGAGAGAAAAAAAAATCTTTTTTGGAAAAAAGGAGCAATGGTGGGTATACTGGAGGAGGGGACCATTTAGCAAAAAAGTCCCCCATCCTGGCCCCAAGACCACCTAACCTGTGGCTTCTACTTGTGACCCCATAATGTGTGTGTGGGAGGGGGGGGATATTACCTTTTTGCAGATAGTGCTTCCCCATATTCCCTGACCCCACAGAGACATTACAGTGGGCAAATATAAAGCAGGGCTTCATGAAGCCTGAGCTTATCTGGCCTCTGAAAGTATGTGAGACATGCCTGGGAACAAAAGACCATCTCTCAGCCTGGGAGCAGGCCAAGGGATCTCTTTCAGCAGCCACAGATTGCCCTGTGTTTTCTTAATTGACAGACCCCATCCACTTTTTTTATAAAAATGACATGCAGCTGGCAGGCAGACCCTGCCTTCCAGGTAGACCACCTTTCAGCAGGAAAATTGTCCACAATCTACCTCATAAAGAAGTTCGATGGGGGGTCTCTCTTGCTGTGGTAAGTCCTCCTCACCGCTGATTACACTTGCGTGGGAAACGCTGAAGTTTTCAGTCAACTCTCTGAAGGTCCTATACGACCTAATTATATGCCAAATGATGAAACTAATTGTCACGATTCAAGGCACAAACTTCACAAGAGCAGTAAAAACATACAAAAACATGTTTTGTTATTGAACTGAAGAGTTATTTTGGAAGGAATTTTCATGATTAGTGAGGCATTTACGTGCAGTTGTAGGTGCTGGCCAACATTTAATGTTTAAATAAATGTATTTCACACCGATGCGTGTATATTGTACATAACATAAATCCATTCAATGCATAACCACACTTATTCAACTCTTTATTATGTTTTTATTTGCCCCTGCATCTATGGCGATATTTAATGGATACATTTATTCATACTGTCCTGCTGAAACTGAATTGTCTTTTTTATTGCTGTTTGTTTTTCTTATCTGATTAGACATTAAACTTTTTCTTATTGTCTTGCAACACATTAAACTGCAATTTGGGAAATCATTAATAAGCAAGCAGCTCCGAGTCGAATGTCAAAGCTCTGCTATTGTGGATACATGAAGCCATGTGTCTTTTTTTTACAGTCTAAGGAAAGCATGTCCTCAGCTGGCCAGATGGAGTAGTGCACCTATCATCTAAGCGAGCGAGAGACCTGTCAGTCAAGTCAGAAAGACGGGACTACCATTCAGCTGTAAAACATTAAGGAGCAGCATCTCCAGCAAAATTGAAAGCTGTTTTTTTAAATTTGTGTTTAATTGCTATGTATAATGTGGCAAAATGTACACATATGTTAATACACAATGGATAGGTAGCCTATATGCAGATATATAGAGTAGCCTACACAATTATCTAGTCCAAAAATATTCATTCTGTTTGCAAGATTAGTTTGTGAGTATTATTTTTAATATACATAAAACAACTTAAAACACTTAATCTTATGCTCTTTGAAAATTTTCTTGTGTAAGTTTACTTAGATTAATGTTGTTGTTTTTTTCTCTAAGATGTAATCTGAGATGTTCTTTTAAGTCTTTTTAAGGTATATGTTAAATTTGTAGACTCAGTCTTTATTTGATGAGGATGTCTTTGTGAAATAGCTTTTCATAAAAAAAATATATATCAATACTGTCAGTTTTCATCTCAATTAAGGAGACGTATTGTGCTTTTTTCAAAAGTTGACACTTTTTCCTGAGATATCAATGAAACACCTCTGACATGCTTTGAGCAGACTGACGCAGGTGAACATCCTTCACAAACAAGTCTCCTCAGCTCCATTCAAAGCAACATTTCCCTTGAAGCCGCACCTCTCTTCTGCAGGGCGCAATTCGTTTCAAATTCACCCCATCCAGTTTCAAAATAAAGCAAATGAAAAAACAAGGGGAAGCTAGTTTGAAAGTATCTCAGTCAGTGAGCTGTTTAAATACTTACAAACTTTGACAGCAACAAGCAAAGTGACATTTTTAAGTTATTCATCATTTTTAAGTTATTCATCAAAGTTTTGCTTTGGTAGTCGATTCAGAAAATGGAAAAAAAGAGCATACCATTAAGCATTTTTAATGTTTCCATAACAATACAACACCTGAACAAAAACATTCCTCAGATATATATACGTATCAAACACAGATTTCAATTCTCAACTGTGGAATTTCAGCAGAAAATGACGATGACATTGATCTCAGTGTTTTAATTACATTGAGAGCTTCGTTTATAGCTTTAGGACTGTTTCTCTTAATTATTGAATTTTCTGATTCAGTATTTGTTTAGTGTCGAGAGATTTTGTGTTTTAGTATCTGACTTCAAATGTCCTTCTTGAAAAGGAAATCTTGGTCTTAGCAATGAAAGATTTTGGAGATTGTAGTCCTCCACCTTACTTCAAGTTGCAGCTAAAGGTGTCAAGAACAGTACCCTGACTGTCCTTTAAGGAGTTATCCAGATGCATACTTAAATTATGTATAAAAAGCTTGTGTAATCTTTGAGTAACATCATATTCTGAATACATTTTCAATAAAGCAATAGGCAATTTTATAGCTTTCCATCAAGTGATAGAATACACCCACTCAAGACTAAAAACTGCAACTTAATCACATTGATGTCTCTGTAATGACAAACAGCAGCATAAACTGTCAAAATGCCTTTGTCACAGCATATAATGTCAAAGATCCTTGTGTGCATTTAGAGGCTAGGCATCCCAAGGGCCTGAATTCCACTGAGAATAAAAGGGGCCATATGGCATCCACATCTCAAGCCCCCCTGATCCACCCAGACTGATTTCCCATCCGGTGTAGGAAAAAGGATTTCAGGGTGCCAAACAGTGTCGGTCTCCTGAGGATATTAGTGAAGCATGGAAGATAAGGGACTACCCATCCCAGACAGCCAGTTCCAACAGATAAGAGCAGAGTGGGGCCCCTAGCTCCATCTGAACCACCTCTGATTCACTTTGGGTCCAGGAGCAGACAAGCTGTGATCAGTGACATTCATCCATTGTTTAATTTCTGTGTCTCATCAGCTCATGAAAATATCATGAATCATTTTAATCAAGCTAGTAACAGTGTTGATGAGAGAATTATCGATATATTGAAATAGAATTGAACTGAATTGAATTCTAAGTAATTAAAGCCACATTGTGTAAAAAAAAAAAAGACCTCCACACCAAATGGGGACACCATACTGCAGGAACATTGATGTGCTGGCAAAAGACAACACAGCAGATCTATGGCATCATAACTACTGATGTTTCAAAATGCAATCATTACTATATACAGTCATTGAATGTAATCCATGCAACTCCCAAAGAGGAATTAGATTGAGAAAAATCGAGTAAGTAAAGAGTAAATAAAGCAAATGTATACACACAAAGATACTTTCTTTTAATCTACACTGTTTTAGATCTATAAGTGTAGCTGAGAGATAATCAGATGTGAAATACACCATTGCAGTGTTGTGTTTGGATTCTGGCAGCAGCTAAGTAGACGTTGCATGCAGAGTTACCAGATACTGTAAAAGCTTCATTGAACAAGAATGGATGGAAAATCGCAGCCAGCACAAGCGGCAATCATTCCACCTCCAGACTGAAGTCATTTCAGGACGTAGGTTTTGTTGCAGTTCTTCTACTGACCACTAGGTGCTGGCTCCAAAACAGAGCAAACCCCCACATTGGCTCTCTAAGGCCAACTTTGCAGCAGAATTAAACATATTTACAGCCTGCTACAAAATCGGTTTTGTTTTCTATAATTGGAGTTTACATCCATGACACAAACTTTAGGGGGAGGGGGAATTTTTTTGTACCATATTAGATAAATATTTTATGAAGTTATATAGCTGACCACTCCAAACGGGGCCTTTCTGTGTGGAGTTTGCATGTTCTCCCCGTGCTTGCGTGGGTTCTCACTGGGTACTCCGGCTTCCTCCCA
>JBAMYA010000011.1:6367776-6388615 GCA_037176975.1 Arrhamphus sclerolepis | reverse complement strand
AGATAGATAGATAGATAGATAGATAGATAGATAGATAGATAGATAGATAGATAGATAGATAGATAGATAGATACTTTTATTCAGCTTTTATTCTCATAGGCCTAGTAAAGGATGTGTGGGGGAACATTTTTGGCAGGATGGGTGAGAACTACCCTCCCTTGCTCCATAGATGCTGGACTGTTAATGAAGTAACAACAAATTGGGCCGCAGACTAATTTAGAGTGGCGTTTCTTGGCCCCTCTTGGCCTGTAGAAATGTGTTTCATTTTCTCTTATCAGTGATTCAGTCATGTGGATTTACGCATGGACGCCTCTGTCTCCCATGATCGCTGCGCTAATGGAAACTTCGTTAATGTCATTAATCTATTGGCCGAGACTTGTAGCAAACACATATTTTGCTGTTTGTGCTCCATTTGTCAGATAACACTAAATGCTTCCTTTATGTCAGAGTTTATGGAGAATGAAGCAAGACAAGGAAAATGAGATGAGTACAGCGAGACACAGAAGTGATCTTTTTGGTTTATGCTTTTTATGTATATACACCAGCTCAGGTGGCTTTTTAAGTAATTTTGGCATTCATCATGAAGAAAATATGAGGCTGCTAATGATCATATTGCACAAAAACCCATAGAATTCCCACAGTTGTATATGATGTCATTTTAATTCTGCCTGTGAGGAGAACAATCCAAACATCTGACCACATTATAATGAATTCTCTCTTTGTTTGAAATCTGTTCTATGCCTCCCACCAAAGCAAAAGATAGGACAGAGGCTCTAGCATCTTTCAGCATCCCCAAAGCATAACAAGATGTGATGTGTGATTATGCCAGAATGCTGAACTCTGATCTCTGCTGCCTGGAGGACACAAGTTCAACACAGCTATTCTCAATTTAGCAGCCCAGATTAGTCAGAGGGCAAAATGCTCCTGCCAGGACAAATCCTCATCATGCTTATTGTTTAAATATTCTCTGTTAGGTAAATCTGTGTGTTTATATTGCAGCTAAATTGAGCGTAGATGCCTCTGGGTGCTCAGAATTGGGCCAACAGAAAAGCTTGAGGTCAGACAGGGGGACCACATGGAAGAGGCTCACCTGTTCTACAGCAGAACAAAATGCTGAAAATAAAAGAATGCACCTGCTTTTAAGGAACTATTATATGAAAAGTCTGTTTTCTGGAAAAATTAGCTAATTATGTTTTTTTTATTTTTCAATTTCAAGTCTTAAAATTGCATTAAAAAACAAGTGTTTTCGTAGACCAGCTGAAATTAGCACATGTGGGATCATTTTAATGCATTTTAAAGCAGCATAAGATATGTGTGATCAAACCGCAACTACCCAATGAAGGTTGTTTTAGTTTTTGGTCTTTTAATCATTTCATGGTGGCATTTATGTAAAGATGCCTGAAATAAGTCATTTTAACCAAATGTCTAATAACCCATGTTCTGCGTTGGTCATTTTAACCCACTCTTTGGTTGCCGTAACTCTACATTTGCCTCATTTTTTTAGGTAGAAGATGAAACTCAATCAGCTGGGTCAAGCCCATAACCCAACTCTGCCGTGTCAAAGCAATCCATGGCTGATCGGTCATTTAAGGAAAATAACCCCCAAATGGGTTCTTTTTAACCCATCAGTTTTTAAACTGCAGCACTGTATATTTATGAGCTTGGTCATAAATATACAAATACATAGATGTACAACTAACGATCTCTGCAGTGCAATAATTCTATTATTTAAAGGGGTGTTTTTCATGTATGTTGTTTTTAGAGAAATCATTTAGCATTTTGATTTTGAACTTTAGTACATACAGTCTATATTACAGTTTGTAAAATCAAACAAGAGAATGACATTGATCTTACAGCGCTGATCTTCATGGAGGAATGACTGATTATCCCAAAGGATGGCTGTATTTTGCAGTCAAACAGAGAATAATTGTCACCTCAGCTGTGACCTACAGTATTTATTCAAAAACAATGACAAAAATGTCTTAATTAAGAAATAAATTATTTGAGCTCCGTCTAGCTGACCTCTTGTTTCCTGTGCAGTCTGTGTTTATGACCACAGTAATTAGGAAAAGAATAACAGGCATGACAGTTCTGAGTTCTTGGAAAGCTCCAAATGTTGCTTTAATTACACCCTGAGTACAGTACGTCCTGTGTGACATCATCATTCACTCCACTTAGATGTTGGAAATGCAACTGTGCCTCAGCTTCTGCACCCCGTAATAAACTGTTGTTGTTATTTTATTTTATTTTATTTTATTTATTTATTAATCCTTAAATCCGTGACGCACATATAAACCCTAAAGCGGTTGATCAGCATCTTCCACCACTTTCAAAATCTGTCTAAACTGAGCCTCACAGTTCCTAAACATGCATGTTTATTCATGCTGATTTTAAAATCCAACATTATTTCCTGCTTGGTTGATCGACATTTTGATGCCCATGCTCACAAAAGCACTGTAATGTTGTCATTAGTTATGCTTCTCTGGTGGCCAAAAGATGGATCCTTAAGTCCCGGGATCCAATAAGGTTGTATATGAATGGTTGGAGGAGATAAACTTCATCAAATAAATGAAAGAACTGATGGAAGACGAAGGGGAAAGCCACTTAATTAAAAATATGAAAATGAACAAAATCTCTGACACAGTTTTGAGCCCATCTGAACAGCTGCCGTAATTCTCTCTTCACTTTATAGGAATTTCAATTAATTAACATGGCTGAAAAGTATCCTAAACCCATTTCTGATTATTTTTTCGTCAACAGGATCTAGTTCTCACACTGGCTGCATATTAAATTTGTATTTTGCATTCATATAAATAACTAGAAATATTTCTTATAGTTGTCACTTTATTATTCAGTTGATTAACGTTGCACTAAAATTGCTCAGTTACTTGATTTTACGAACCAGAATATGCTTTTATTGACAACTTTCCTGAAGTAAATGTGATACTGAAGCATTGAATAGATGCTTCTCAACACTTATTTTAAAATATAGAGATTAAATGTAGGTTGTTTTTTTTTAAAAACTAAAAAAAAAAAAAAAACAATGAATGAAATGTTTTGGTTTTTTTCACTATTTCATTTATATTAAAAGTATGTGTGTGTAATTAATGGACTTCAAACTTCAGTAACATTTATTTTTACCCTCCTAAAAGCCAAGAGTTGCTGTCTTGTTTTGTTAAAAGGAGAGTGACACTGAAAATTTTTTTTATTTTTTTTATTTTTTCAGTTTTACTTATGTCTCGCAGAGACTTTATTTGTTAACTTGTGCATAATTAACAACCTGTAGCAACTTCACGCTTACTCATGTATGGATAGATGGGTATGGATGTAGCTGTACTCAGTTTTTGCTTCTTTTTTTCCCCCCCAACACTCACTCGTTAGTTAATGAATCTCTGCTTCATCATCTGGAGGATCTCAGGGGGCTGGAGCCTATCCTAGCTGAAACTGGTGAGAGGCAGGGCACACCCCAGACATGTCACCAGCCCACTACAGAGCCAATAGCTCATCCATATTAGCTTACTTTTCGTTTCACTCTTACGTGCACCAGAACGGGTTTAAACTAGCGTTCCTTGAGAAAGCTCACACAAGCACATGAAGAGTTTGCAAACTCTAACCTGAAGCCAAAAAGTTCAATCCTCAACTGTTCAGTCTCTCATAAGATTGAAGATAACCGCTGACTTTAAGGGAATAAAAGCCAAATCCATACATGTGAATGCTTGTTAATTTCTTAGTTTGTAAAGCTCGATACTTGTTTCAGCAGATAAGTGAACAGAGACCTGGTAGGTAGGCTGGAGAAAGAAGTAGTCATGGCAACCAGAACTAAATGTCATATCAGTCTATAACAAAGTCAAATGTCAAATGACATCACTGAATATTTTTCAAATGTAATTTGAAGAGGGATTTGAATTAACATTTTTAAAATATGTTTGGAAAAATAAGGTGTAACAAAAATGCTTTCAATACTTTTGATACCTTTCAGAAGAAAATGTCTTGATCCCAAGCTGACAGTGATGAATGAAATTAGTTCTGAAGAGTCTGGGAAGAGCAGAAAGGATGCAATATGTATATGTATATGTATATGTATATGTATATGTATATGTATATGTATATGTATATATGAAATCCTCCTTTGACAAGTTGGAAGGGATTCAAAATTAAAAAGAAAAAAGATTCAAAGCCAGCAGTTTTAATCGCAGTTGTGTGCTTTGTGTGCTTGCGTGGGCTAATTACTGGATAATAAGACATAATCATAGAAAACTTATTGATAACTGTATAAAAGATGAAATTGTGAGTCGGGGAAAACTACCTGATCATGAAGGGGTATTTTATACAACGTCTACTATTAAAAGCATGAAGGGAGTGTGAGAAAGAGAGAGAGAGATTACACATAACATGTTTGGCGTATCAGAAAAAGAAGGGCCCATGCTGGAGTTTTATCATAAAATAATAAACGTAGCAGAGGTCTGTTTTCAGTAAAGTAAACCACAACATTCAGACCCTCTTTCCACCCTACTGAGTGCCCCATTGTGATGCTAAAAGTCATTGGCAAATTATAATTGTATTTTTTTGGAAATAAGTTATAATGTCTGCTGTAGGAAATACTTATTTCATCCATACCCAGAACTCACACACCTTTCTGACAGCATCTTTAAGTTACTCTGTCAGGCAGCACTTTGAAAATAGCTAGAGATTAAACTTAGATTTATTATTTGTTTTAATAAGCACAATATATTACATGGTGCCTGGGGCTAAAACTGCATTATGAATAAAATGAACCCAATCCATTGTTGTGCCTTTGTATAAAATGATCAGTTACTATTGATCAATAATTTAGACAAGTGCTAGATTATTGACAGGAAGACAAAATATGTTTGGCTGACCATATTTGAGAAATCCCCCCATACACTCAATCACTGGAACAGAAATTGCTCCGTGGAATATAATATTGCAGCAATGTTTCTTTTCCCCTGTGCAGATCAATGCTAATTGAGGTCCAATATGATGAATGCAGTCTGAAACACTTTTAACCCACAGACTGCTGAGCAGCAACAAGGACAAGCAACTGTTGGGCCACTAGAATTATTATTAATTATTATTGCTGTTATTATTATTATTATTATAGTTACTTTTTTTTTTTTTCGAAAGATCCTTGATTCAGAAAAATGCTGCATTTTTTGTGCAGGTATCTATAGAACCATATGAATTCAAATTGCAAGATATACTTTAGAATTAAAAATGCCATGATTTCTTCACTGCAGAACCAAAAAAACAGCATAATGTGATGATCAGCACAGCCAACAGAAGGATGCTGGCTGATCCCTGAAGCCCTGCAAACCCAACTCTCACAGTGCAGATTCAGCTTGTGGACAGTATGCAGCAGATGGGGTAAACCATGCCATCATGTGGAAAATAGACCTGTTGTGTTGTCACAGAGAGACAACACAGTAAAGTCTGCCAAGTGGACCACCAGAGGAAACTGTAAGAAGCTGTGGCCACAAAGGGGGAAACATTAATTCTTATTGTTCATCCTCTCAGATGATAACAAGATCATAAAGCTTACATTAGTTTTTGCATTTTGCTTAACCAGTCCCCTATGAGACTGTTTCTTTAAACCTCCAAAGAACAGGACATCATTTTATACTACTGATGTTCTATTGGCGTATAGTTGAAACTGCAATATAACTCATCATCTGTATACTTTAAAATCCATGCAGGCTCTCAAAGAGCAGAGCAAACCTGACAGCTATCTTGACTCGTTGCTGCCACCTGGTGTCTGATTAGGACATTAAGTCAGTGTTCAACTGTATCTAAACCACTAACACACTTCAAAAGTGCCTCCTTGTATTTCAAAATTATGGTAATTGGAGAAATCCTCTTATTCAGAGGTTACATATTGAAAAATATTTGTCTGGGTCACTGGGCTGAACTTTTTTTTTAATATATAAATCTGTTTTAAATTCAACATTGCTTCTTGGCTAAGAGAATTATCTCTATGCTTCTTAGTCCTCTGTTTAATATTTACTAGAACAAATTGATATCCAAACAAAAGTAGCCCAACATATTTACAATTCAGCCATGATATTAATTAAAGGTTTTTCTTGAAGTTCTTAGGAACTATTATGCTCATTTGGAATTTTGATGCAATTAACAAATTTTAGAAAATATTGAACATTTCTGGCACTTTAACTTGCATATATGACGAACTCTGTTCACTGACAATAATTTTTAGGTGTGTTCCAGGGTCCATGCAATGAACTACAGCGTATTTTAATGCCGTCATCTGAGGGCTGGAAGGTCCTGGCTTTTCTCATCATTGTTCCTTGTATATGATGTTGCCTCTTGATATTTTAATCATACATCCAGTAGATAAATCTCTCGAGTTCTTTCTGTAATTTTGAGAGAATGTGTTATTTCAGACTTTCAGATTGGTAAATGGCTCCAACTCTTTTCATACCCAGCCATGCCCATTTAACTGTGGTAGGTGGTTATTACGCGTCTCATCCAGTTACATTTTCTGTTCCATTTTTGAAATGTTTTGTAAGAGGACATTTTGAGAAGTGGAGGTCACTTCCTCAAAAGTAAAGAGACAGATTGTACACAGATTTTTTATTATTATATTTCTTCAATAATTCATATGCTGTATCATAGGGCAATAATTTCAACAAGTTCTTACAAATGTAATTTAGAGACTCATTTGGAAAAAGTCTTCATACATTTTTATATTTCAAACAAGTACTGAGGCTATGCACTTACAAACAAAAAGGGACAGAAATGTTGCTTAACCCTCATAAAAAAATGACACTGTAAACTCATCAATGCATCTCTGCAAATCTCTAGCTTTGGAGAAATGATCCATTTACTCTGAAAACAAACATTTGGGTTGGGTTCTGGAAAACACGTGGCTAGCAACATAATATCACCTTATTCTCATTTTAGGTTTACTGGTGGCAACAGAAGTTGTAAAAATGGAAAGTGTAAAACTGGGAATGACAAAACTTTCTAACACACAGTAGTGGTAACTCTGAGAATGGTTTGTGCAACTTGATGAAATGACCCTTTAAGCAAGTAAACACATGCAAAATTAAATGTTTAATTAAACTCAAACATGTTTAAATGTTTCTAAATGAAACATAATATAAACGCCTTTGTACTTCATTTTAAAAATAAGAAAACAATATTGTTTTTTGGTTTAAACAAAAGCTTTTTCATTACGCCACACTGTTACAACACAAAGTGATTAAAGAACTAGTGCGGTGACATCTTTTGAGCATGAGGCTGCGACACTTTAAAGTAGATGGCTTTCTTCTTTGACTTGCAGAACACAACCTTTTTTTTTCAGTGTCCTCTTAGATTTGGCTTACTTATTATTACATTCCAATTACTTTTTGTGCATATTTTTGTGGCCAAAACAAATAAAGTTCCTCTTGAAACTTTATGAAATTTCTCCATGTCCTTATGATGCAGCTTAAAGTGACAGCTGTTATAAAGTTGCCTGCAAGGAGGTAAAGTACACTGTGAATAATTAATCAACCACAATCAATCTCATCAAATTAAGCTCATGGTTAGTTCATTTTACGGGTTGAGTTCCAGCTCTGATCAGTGAAAGGTTTAATTGTAAAATATTTCAAAAACACACAATACATATAGTGCAGACCTAACCTACCTGTGTGCGCTTGCTGGACATAAAGATTGCCCTCAGGCTAGATCTGGAGATTGATAAAGGGCGCAAACCCCAATACATCTTGAAGAAGTACAAGAGCCCTCTGTAAAGGTGGCTCGACATCAATTACTACATTGCGCTTCCGTAGAGGATCGAGGCTCGACTCTGTCACATTGTGGCAGTGATTCACCTTCAGGGACTGCAGCTTTGGGCAATACTCTGCAAGAGTCCTGTGAGCACAGCAAGAAGAAGATCATGTGGATGGGTGAACAAGCAATGTGTTGTATGCGAAGGTGTGGGAAGGGATGACACAGAGTCAGTAGGATTATACTCGAAAAATAAGATGATATACCTGATTGAGTGGTTCCTGACCCGCAAGCAACCTGTCAGGTCTAGCTGCTCCAGGTCCCTGCAGTTCTTGGCCACCTCCTCGACTGACTCGTCTGTAATGTTGGCATTGACTGCCAGCGATAGAGACTTCAACTTCAGACACTTTTTGGCCAGGTAACAGATGGCATCGTCCTTCAGCTGGCGACAGGCGGTGAGGTCGATAGACTGCAGCCCCCCGCAGTGGTCAGCCAGACTGCGCAGGGACAGGCTGTCTACCCATTCGCAGTGCGCCAGGCCAAGATGCTGGAGATGCATGCAGCTCAAGGACACTGCCACAAGGGAGTGACGGGTGAGGCAGGCGCAGCTGCTCATGTCCACTTTCTGCAGATGCTGGTTTTGACCGATAACTGGCAACAACTCCTTGTCTGTCACCCAGTCTGAACAGTTCTGAAGTGAAAGGTTCTGGAGAACTTTATTGTCCTTTAACATTGAGCAAAATGCTTCCTTGGGGATGCACGGTCCTACCTGTAAATATTACAGCAAGGCAGGGGGAAAAAAAGATGGGTTGTGAGTTATTTGTTTAATAAGTTTCTAAAAACTTGTAGTGTTTCTCAGTTCTTACCTGGGCCAGGTTAAAAGTCCTGCAGTTTGCCAGGTACACCTGGATGAGGCTGTGAAACTGCCTGCTCACCCTCTGCAGGCTCACCAGGTGTTGCAGTGGCAAATAACACAGGATATGTGGGACGAGTACATCCTCCCAGGGCAAGTCCAGGAGATGAAATCTGCTGAAGAGCAAACCTTTGTTTCAGGTGAACTTTGATACCACACACCATCAGACACCATGAACACAGTTTCAAGTTTGGAAGAAAAAAAAAACGCTTTACGTTATATAAAATAATGGCAATAATTTACATTAGCAACAGAAACTGTTGTGCTGGCTTTGACGGCGTAATATATAGGTAAAGCTAAGAGGGATGCTATAAATAAATGAAACGAGCTACATTTCAGTTGACGGCGTCTTCTTGTTACCAGTAAGCTATCGTTAGCCTATGAGCTAGCCTGCCGGGGCCACCAATGCAACTGCTTTTTTAAAAAGAAACTCTTTTTTAACAGCCACTCACGTCTGCATCATAGCTTCTTCGCCCATTATGGAGCGGGTACGTTATGCAGCGTTTTTTGAGACGTGTTGTTCTTTACACAAATACCCAAACAGCGTATTTTGCCTCTGCATCTTGTAAAGCGTTTAGGTGTAACCCACACGAATGGTGCCTTCAAGGACTCCTGGAACGATACAATCAAAATATAAAAGGATCACGAAATAGGCTACCGTGCAACACGATACGTACACACAAAAAAGGTTTTGAGTAAAAAACAAACAAACAAACTGATAACTAATGGCCAACGTAAGCAGACTGTTTAAATAAGTAGCAGCAACTTATTGGATATAGTGTTATCTTTAGGGGTTGAAGCATACATAACCAAAGTCTACCTCCTTTCTAGCCAATTTGTTTACAAAATCTTAACTGTAATAACTCTTTACGTAGAAAAAAAGCATTTGTTATACTTTCTTGTTCACTAACAATGCAATAAAATACATTTTCTTCGTATTATTACTTGTTTATTACAACACTCGATCGCTTTCTTTAGTATTTCCGAGGAACATATGAACGTAGCATCTCCAATTTTCCGGGTTTACATGTTAAAGGCAAAATATTGATTGATAAGCTTGAATTATTGTGAATTGACCCTGAAAAGATTCATAGAGACTTTCTATTTCCTTATAACCAGTAGTTTTCAATATTGATTGGTTTCATGCTCTTTTATTCAAGTAGTTTTTGGGGGGACAAAGCTGTGAGTTCATTTTTAACACAAAGTATATGTTTTTAATTATGGTCTCAGTCATATAAGATATGCTGAAATACTTTTGGGTTGTTCTGAAGAAGAAAGAAGTGCATACAACTGAAATATTTGGAGTTTCACGGATATGTTTACTATACTCAACATCACTATTTTTTTTTGGCATTCATCATCTGTAGAAGAGGAATAAATCAACAATAATCAGGAATGTTTGACAACTTGTAAGTGCCGACTCCAACCTAAAATCTGAGAGGAAAATAAGAACTTCAATAAGCCATCTTTACCTCAGCTGTTGTCACAAACAGCTAACAAAAGGTTGAATAAACAATGTGAAGCTTTTATTTTGCTGCTGGAGTCAGATTTGTTTATTTAAAGAAGAGAGGATGCTGTCAGAACAATAATGTTATCCAGCAAAGCCAAATACTTGCATTTTGACAATTTTATGGCCCGTTTCTAATTAGCTGTCTCTATTTTAACAGCAACTCTTTCTGGTATACATATATGTTGAACATCTATCTGCGGTGACATTTCACCTCTACCCAGAAGAACAATGAAGTCAGTCATGCTGAATAATCGCTGACCCATGAATTGTGTTTCAGGGAATGAAACATGCCAACAGGATAGCTGAGCGAAGGCTCCCCTTTACTGACAACAGTCTGTACATGATCCAGAGAACAAGCATGGCGAATAAATCTGTCTATGATTTCTCTGTGGAGACTTTGGATGGACAGCAGATTCCGCTCAGCAGCTACAGGGATAAAGTGCTTCTCATCATAAATGTTGCCACTTTCTGAGGGTCAACGATAGAGGAGGTGATCCTGCAGTGAGGCTTCAGTGATTAGTAACCATATACTCAATCATCTACTGAAGGAATTTAATTTTGTATTCTGCTTTCTCAGTACCATAGAATGAATGCACTGATGGAAATGTATGGTGACCTCAACTTCACTGTCTTAGGATTCCCCTGCAACCAGTTTGGTCTTCAGTCACCTGGTAGGTCTGCTTTAATTTCCAAGAACTGATGCTCCACTCAACTGCATGTCAAGTTTCCCATTTTTTTCCTCCACATTTAATCAAATTCAATTTAAAATGAAAATATTGAGTTTCCAAAATCAAATATAATGCTAAAAAATTAAACTAGTGACTCTACCTATTTATAGTGTGATCTTACATAGAAGTAAATAAGTTTCTGGTCCTTTCAGATCACAGAAACTTTTTCATAGTCCCTATAACTTTTGAGGGAAGTCCCCTGTCATTACTTGATGTGTGGAGAGCATGTGCAAATACAATGAGGGGGTTAGAGTAGCATAGATATAGATATAGAACACTTCAAAAAACAGCTTTTAGATAACTGGCTGTAGAATTCAAGAAGTTTCATCTTCATGCTGATTTTATGATCAGTGTATTAAAAATAGATTGCATTTATTTACTGCTAGAATGCTAAGTATGTTGTAGTTCTAGTAGCAATAAGATAGCAAAAAAGTAATGTCATCTAGTTTTGCCCAATAGGTAACAATTCACATCAGACAACAATACCACCCACTTTTTTGCGTCCTCATTTCATTGTTTATGGTTTGGCTCCAACCTCAAGTCGAAGGGTGAACGGGAATCTTCTCTGACTAAATTGTACAGTGATAGCTTTAGACTATGTAACCGAGTAGTGGTGAAAAGTGTAAAATCAGCACCATAATCTACCATTGCAATAAATAAGTAAAGAAATACAAATATAAACCTAGGGAAAATGTTGCCCTTATACAACTCTTAAAGTAAGCTTCTGAAAACTGAAGTAAAACACAGGTCTTCACTGTTGGTTAATTCCTCTATCTTTTGTTTCATATGGGGTTCATTTATATCACTTTTTTCCTGTCAGCAGGGTCCCATGCTATGTTTGTGTTCAACTAAATGTGTCACCTAAACCAATTACAGTGCAGTTACATCACAGACATTTCACCTTATTCCAAGAAAACCCCTATTTTTAAAAAAAAAAGACCCCACAAAATTAATCCTATGAACTACTATCTAGTATGGTTCCTGTGGGACACAGGAAACTGGGGGACTACCTTAATTAATATGAAAAGGGACAGTTCAAAGTACAAGATATCTTTAAGTTGTTTGTCATCCAGTCAATGAAGGACTTTCCTTTTTGTTTGTTATCTAAATAACAATCTTAAATGTTCCACCAACAGCAAAGATTTATTTAAAACAGATTAAATGCAGATTTTGCTGTTTTTCGTTGTAACCCTTTTGAAGACAACCTCTGTGGTTTATGTTTGGAGACAATTTGCTTCTTTTTTTATTGTTTCTTAACATAAATTTTAAATTTCAAATTTTTACTGATTAGCCTATTGTTGCAGAGAGAAACCACTCTCTAGAAGAAGACATAATTAGATTGAAAATTAAACACTTTTATTTTGTGCATCCATTATTGCCACATATATCATAGAGCATGTGGGGAGGGGTGTCCTGACACAACCAAGGCCTGAGTAGCACTGTTGAGGACACAGTATTATAGAGCCAGGAACATGGTCCCAGTGGTAACCACGGTTTCAGGCTGTATAAAAACTACAACAAAAAGATACAGCTCGAGCCGAGAAGCCAACCGGAGCTAGAAAGATACAGATGATCAAATCTGATGGGAAAAAGTCACCTTGACCTTCTCAGGAGTCCACAGAAAACCGCGTGCACATAAACACAGATGAATAAACAGTCTTTAAGTGCTTGTAGAATAATTTCCTTATGCTAACTCAATTCTTTGGCTTAATGAATCTAAACTTCTCTTTCACCACATATATCATAAGTTTTTCTCATGGGCTCTGTACTTTGTCATAAATAATATGTTTACAGTACCTAAATAATACCTTTTTTGTAGAGGTGAATCATGAAACCCTCAATATTCTGAAGTATGTGAGGCCAGGTGGCGCATTTGTGCCAAAGTTTCCTGTCTTTGGCAAAATAGAAGTAAATGGCTTAAATGAGGATCCTCTTTTCAGTTTCTTAAAGGTAAGGTATATCTTTTGAAAAGCTTGAATATCCAAATCATTGTGTGTTGTATTTTTACTGTCAGCACTGCAATAAACCATTTGTCCTCACTGCAGGAATCTCTACCATTTGTGAATCCAGTTATTGGAGACATAAAGAAGTTCTACTGGTCTCCAATAAAGGTCAATGACATTAGATGGAATTTTGAGAAGTTTCTCATTACTGCAGATGGCATTCCCTTCAAAAGGTGAAATTAGCAACATACCACTAGTAAGTTATTTAACCCCTTATTTGAAAAAAAAAAAAGTAATTCTATCTTCCTTTGCTGCAGGTATGAACTTCACTGTCCCATTGAGATAGTGGAGAAGGACATAGCAGAACTTCTCTAATGGACTCCCCTTAATATGTCACTGGTGGCAGAGTGATGACCCCTCAGTAAATGCACATGTGCACCTGAGCTGGATCTGATGAGAAGATGAACATGCCTCAGAGTTTCAGTGCATTCTCTCTGAGACCAAGTTCCCTTCAGCCACTGCAGGAGTTCTTGCGTTGTTGTACTATTTCTCTCAAACAAGATAATGATGTCTGCCTAGAATATGAATAAAACAATTCTCAAGTTGTTTCTTTTGTCATCACTGATGTTTTAACTTTTTAATATTTATTTGGCAGTTAACACTTGAGGTAAGAAACAATGAATAAAATCCAGAATTCCTTTGGGAAGATTGGAGAACCTGCTGACCCAAACTCCACACAGAAACAGATGCACAAGTGAATGTATTTATGTGAGGCTTCAGTGCCAATCACTGATACCGCTATGCTGCCCTAACTGATTGATTGTGGGTGAAGATGAGTATAACAAAAGAAGGTGTGATGAAGAGTGTGGTTGAAAGAAGAGGTTCGCAGAAGAAAGATATAGAGCAGAAGGGTGACAAACCCAAGGCCCCCAGGCCAAATCTGGCCCACCACTTAATTTTATATAGCCCGCGAGAGCATGCAATGGCAATCATATACTTATACCTAGAACATTTCTGTAGGCGAGGTCTCAAAGTGACTGACTGTTTGATTGAGAACTGGCATCAGAAAGTGGAATAACTGAGGTGGACAACCGCTGGTTTATGTCATAAAGTCATGATTTTGCAAATATTTTCAAAAGATTTTACAATAAAATGTTGCAAATTCTTGTCTAAAATTATGATTTCTATAAAATGTACAACTTTTGACAAAGAGTTTACATAGAATTTACTATTTCACGACTGTTGTGACTTTATATCAAAGTGATGCAAAAAAAAAAAAAAAAAAAAAAACTTAGTCAAACCAAATTTGGCATTTTAAGTTAAAAAGTCACAATTTTGTGACATCTGTTATTGTATGATAAAAATCTTGGTTATTGGGGGGAAACATTTGGCATCAAAATTAGCGCTTTTTTTATTTAAATTTTTTTACAAAAAGTTAAACATTTTTAAAATATGTTATTTTAGAAGAATAGAATGTGATTATTGTACGAAAGTCTCAATTTTATTACAAAGGATGCAATTTTTGTGAAATTTGAGATTTTATGACAAAATAGTTCCCGGACGTAGCGGGAAATGTGACAGCAGCGCTTGAGAAAGCAAAGAATAACTGGCCCTTTAAGGGTAACCATGGTGATGATGTGGCGGATGAAATAGTTTCCAGCAGCTTTTTCAGTCTTCTCGCCACTGTGCTTCCTATGAATAACTGGTTAAAGACCTCTTCTTCACCACCTTTGCAACACATTTTTGAAAAATTAAGTCACTTGGTAAATTCGTGGGATTTACAAACGTTTACAATTTCCCCCTAGTTTCTATGTACTTGTGTTGTTGCGCATGCGCCCCTCACTCCGTCAGCAGCCAGTAAACATGGCTGGTGTTGGTTTCAGAAATTGGGCCCGAGCTCTCGCTAAGGGGAAAGGTCCTGGCATTTCGGCCGTTTTATCTGGATGCAGGGCAGGTTTGTTACATTGTTGTGACGTTGTGTATCTGAGTAATATATTTTTAGAAAGATATGTGTGAGATTTCAAAGACTGAAGGCTCTCACGGACGTAACCTTGACATGCTAACGTTAGCATGGACTAGCTGAGCTACGTTGTACTTTCTCTTATTTGGTTGGAGAACAGGGACTTAAGTTTCATACACAAATGTATACATTGCTGTTTCAGCCTCTGGTGTGACAAAGGGCAGCCTGCCCGGTCCGTGTCCGAAGACCCCAGAGGAGAAAGCTGCAGCTGCAAAAAAGTACAATATGAGGGTTGAGGACTACGAACCATTTCCCGACAACGGCGAGGGGTGAGGTTCTGTGACAGGCAGTGTATTGTAACATATACTTGCTCTCTCTTGCTTATTTACATACTAGAAGGATAAGGCAATTGAATTCAAGTATATCCTGCAAATCCGAATTTACTGCATAGTTTGCGGGTCATTGGTAGCATTAACAGACATAACATGTTAATGGTCTGTCACAATTTTATAGGTACGGAGACTATCCTAACCTACCAGATAGGTCCCAACATGAGAGGGATCCCTGGTACCAATGGGACCACCCTGACTTGAGGAGGAACTGGGGAGAACCGGTAAGATGCTGATGACTTAGTCAGAAATGAATGGGATTGGTTATCTCAGTAAGTCACAAATATATTGATTATGTATTGTATACCCTAGTGCACCCATCAATATGGAACAGAATTTATCAGGACACATGCAGAGGGATCCATTAACAAACTGAAACCTCACCATTAGTCTCACTGTGACATGGTTTTCTAAATGCAACAAAGCTGTTTAGTCCCACTAACTTGCATTCTCTTTGTATTGTATTTACGTATATTAATTTCCAATGGGCGACTGCTGCTTAGTTAAATCCAGGGGATTAATTGTATAGTAAAGTATGAGAAATAACTTTTTATGCTGAAGGAAAATCACTTTGACATAATATTTATCACAACCAAGATAGTGAAGACCAATTAAATTCTATATCACAAAAAGACAATTGAAAATAAATAAAATAAATGCTTAAGACATTAACATACATTTATGTGGTCAGTCATTTTTGGCATCCTCAAAAATATACTTTATTGCACCATACTGGACTATAGTTTGTTGTGCATAACTCCAAGTATTAAAAACATGCTCATTATTGTTTTAATCTCCGATCTGAATACTGTACATACATAATTGTGAGCAGAGTGTTGTTGAGTTTTTGATGTTGGTAATCCCGATTATATCTTGCAATATTGCTTTATAATATTTGGACAGTGTTGAGTTTATGTACGTCAGCTGTGGTTCTGTGCAGAGCCAAACTGACTTAAACAACAAAATGAATGGTTAATTCTGATTGATACCAGGAATGACTTTTTTTGTTGTTGTTTGTTTTCTTGCTTTTTTCCTGTAGATACACTGGGATTTTGACATGTTCATACGGAACCGTGTGGATACATCTCCTAGCCCTGTGCCATGGTCCACAATGTGTAAACAACTGTTTGGTTTCATTGGGTTCATGTTGTTTATGTTCTACGTTGGGCAGAAATTGCCATCCTACCAGCCTGTTGTAAGTACACCAATGCAATTTTTCACCAACATTTAGGTGGCTAGGTCCTAAACATGATTTAAAATTGAATTTCTCTTTCTTACATGTGTTATTATTCATTTGATTTTAGTTGTGTTTTTAATTAAGTACTGCAGGGGGCAGATCAAAAAACAGGTTGATAATTCACAAGTAGATAAACCTTAAATTTGTTAATCTTGTCCTTTTGATTGTCTAAATATTCTTTGTATTTACTTTTATTTTTCATGTATTTGCTTATTAATGTCTGTTGCCATTCACAATACTTTATATTGACCCTTAAATTACTATACAATGCACACACACATATATATATATATATATATGTGTGTGTGTGTATGTAATATATATATATATATATATATATATGTATACACACATGCAAAAAACTTACCAAATGCTGTGTTTTTAAAGTTCTGTGCTAATATAAAAAAAACTGATTATTAGACATTAATGTCTCAGACATAAGTGACAGTGGAACTTTTTTTTTAAGTTACATAATCAATGTATACTTGTGTGTAATTCCACTGTTTCTATTATGTAGTTACATGGTTCCAGTAAAATAATATAATACTGTAGATGTCTCTTTTTTTCACAGCTGTTGATAAGGACTAAGTGCTTGACTAAAATCAAAATTTAATTATTGTGGGGTTTGTTTTTTTTTAAGGTATGCAAAAATAACACTTGATTTCTGCTGCGCCACCTGTACAGAAATATTTTTTTTATTTATGGCTTAATGTATTTATTAGAATATACATTTTCATGAAAGCTGTTTTCTCTTTTAGGCTCCAAAGCAGTATCCCTACAACAACCTGTATTTGGAGAGGGGAGGAGATCCTGAAAAAGAAGCTGAGGAAAGCAAACATTATGAAATCTAATGACTAAAATAAAGTTGTACTTGTATATATATATTTCTCTCAAGAATAAAGGCTTATGTTAACGCTTAAAATGTTAGTGTATGTGGTTATTAGTGTGAAGTTGTGTGCACGGAATAGTTATGTTTCAGCCAATCAGCTGTGCAACTAAAAAAACCTGTTCTTAAAAGGAATTTCTCTCTTTCTTGCCAATGTGTTTTTTAAAACACATGAGAAGGTGCTGTTTGATCCACTCATCCAAAGTCCTGAAATGTTACACATTTCTATAAATGTATATATATCAAAGATGGTTTTTGAAATTGTACCTTAGGGGATAACCACTGAGAGATGAACACTTTTTCCCCCGACAACTATTATACTTGGAGTGTCTGTGTGTTCTCAGCTGACTGATGCATAAGACTTCTTTACAAACATTAACAACTAACATATTTTTCGAGCTGTGTGGAGATTAAACCTGAGGTGACTGAGACAGAATGACAGAAATAAAATGGAGTGAATACTCCATCAAAAAGAAATGTTAAATGCTGAAAGCTCCACCAAAAATAATCCAGATATGCTAAACATTTCTACCTCCTCAGGACTATTGCTGGAAGTGCAATTTCTTTTCTTGAGCTGTCCTCTGTAGAGTAGTTTACTATGTGCAATATCTCAGTTCACTCAGTTCAGTGCAGCATAATCTATTCTGTTTACCTTCATCATGTGCAATATGTTTAATGTTCAATATTTCACCATTTACTATTTATTGCTATTTATTCACGATCAATCTTGTGCAATATTACTGGTCACTACCTGCCACAACACATACATACAATATCATATTAATCTTAGTTTATTTAGATTTACTTTTTTTTTTTAGTATTTTTATATATATTTCTTTGAATTTATTTATATATATGTAGAGAGAGAGAGATTTTTTTTTATTTCCTTACACTGTTTCCCTCTGTTCTGTCCTCTGTGCTGCTGTAACACTAAATTTCCACGTTGCGGGATTAATTAAGACTTATCTCTGTTGAGCTCGAGGTTCCTGAATAAAGGATCTAATGTAACACACTCGCTAAAAAAAAAAAAAGGTTTCCTGTAGTTAAATTGCAAGGAATGTCAACTTTGCAAAGAGGCATTTTTTTGTTCTTCAAAATGTGAAATATATTTTATCAGCTCTTGGATAACATTGCAGGCAGCACGTCCATGTGGTCCCCATCTGTGTTAAAAGGTGGGATACGTTTGTACAAAATGGGCTTGCACTTGAAATGGCAAATGGTATGGATTCCATATGGCTTCAGTATTATGGACTCTGGGAAGCCTGTGTGGACCAGAAATACGGTCCTATATAAGGATACAAATGGGGCAAATTTCACCCTTGCTTTGGTAAGAAAGGGTGAAACTATGTGGTCACATAGTTTTACTAACCTATCTTCCCATAAACAGTTGGGAACCAGCTAAAAATCAAGTAAATTCCATTCAGTTTATTTGGGCAAACAATCAGGGCCACCATGTTTGATCACATATTCCAAGGTGGAATTTAACCTCAACTAAGCACAAAAAGTAAGGAACTACGTGTTTGGTACCTCATTACTTCTTTTTTGTAAAAATGCATCATAGATTTAAATTTTAGTCCACTGGAAAGCCGAGTATGTGTGTTGCACCAATAAAAAAAAATTAGCCAAATCTGCTCTGCCAATGCTAAACAGTTTTTTGCTGTTGCCAGGAGTCCTGTGCACTTGTGTCTGAACATGTGGAGGAATGTTATGTTTAGCGATGAGTCCAATTCTGCCTGTGATAATTGGATAATCGGACCAAAGTGTGGAGAAGACACTGTAAACGCTTTGGTGATTGTAGCACCAATAACATGGTGTAACATCTTTTGGTGGAGGCAGTCTGATGGTGTGGCGTAGCATCCCCCTTACTGAAAAAAACTAGGCTTGTCATCACTGGGAACAATCTCAATGCAGAGACATTGAGATGAAATTCTGCATCCAGTGACATTCCCATATCTCCACGGTCTGCAAACTCTATCCAGTCTCCAAACTCTATCCTCCAAGATGACAGTGCAGAGCTGGGCTTATCACACTACCTGTAGAATTTAGGAGTTAGAGGAAGGAATGGTCTGCAAGCAGTCCTGATGTCAACCCCATTGAACACTTATGGGATCGGCGTGCTGTTTGTACCAGAGTGACCAACACATCCTCGCAGCAAATTCTGGTTGAAGAATGGAATGCCATCTTACAACAGTGTGTGACCAGGATGAGTGACCAGCATGAAGAGCAGGTGGCAGGCTGCTGTGGCTGTGTGTGGTTCTTCCACATGCTACTGAGGCTCATGTATACATGTAAACTGGTGATATGTCTTGTTTTTCAGAATTTAATCATCCAATCCACCAAGCAACACCAAACTAGAGTTACAGCAAAGAAAAAGTGTTTCACATTGGCAGAGAAGATTTGGCAAATCTTTCATGGGTGCAACGCACCTACTCAGCTCTGCTGCTCGTCCCACAAGTGCATGTTCTTTACAAATGTGTCACTATTTTAAAGGTAAATTATTAGGCTCCCATTGCCAAGAAGCATTGATACAACAACAACAAAATCATCTACAAAACACACATTTCCTTACTATTGTGCTCAATTTATATGAGTCATTTAATATGTTTGGGTTAAAAAGAAGGCTACAAATAAATACAGTGCTCGTAGAAATTTAGGGACCAATTCTTCTTTTTTTAAGTTAAGTGATTTTGAGGTTACTTCGGGCCACTCAAAGATGAAAATTGTCCGTGTCGGCCACCGTAGCGCACTGACAACACGGCAGAGCCCTTTGGTCTGAGCTGCTAGCTGGCTGACAAGTGTCCGTGTACTACGGAGAGGCAAGTTTAGACACAGACAGTTGACGTAAGTTCATTTTACAAGCACACATTGCCTTTATGGACAGCTTTAAATATGGTTTACAAACAGTGTTTATGTTTCCCGTTGAATCGTGGTGACATGGGTGGTGGCTGTTAGCTTGCTTGTCGGCTCTGGATATGTGTTGGAATTAAACTGCATGTACTGAGCCCGGAGATCATTAATTCTTTATGATATCTAGTAGCATGCACGAATTATTACTTAATCTGCAGTAAACTGGGGTGAGCTACCGGTTGTAAACAGATTTTCAGTGCAGCATTTCAGTAAATAACGAAAGCTAACGTTACCCGTGGCAAAACAGCGAAATGCTAATGTTAAGTACATGCCACATTATCTGGAGTTCAGTTCCTTTAGAAAATATTTTTGTGGTGTGCGTAAGCCATTTCAATGACAACTATACTCATCTCACTGAGGTGTGGGTATTATCAATATATTATGTTGGTATAAGGCACGTTTTCTTAATGGAGTGGTGACTATTACCTGGAGACCTATTCCAGGTAATAGTCTGTAGCAGTCTGACACTGGTTGACTAATGTTAGAAAGTAGGAATAGTAAGAATTGATATTAGAATGCTTTTTCTGTATTGCAGTATTGTGTGTGTGTGTGTGTGTGTGTGTGTGTGTGTGTGTGTGTGTGTGAATTGCTTGTTGATATAGCTGATATTTATTGATCCT
>JBAMYA010000011.1:6336891-6367676 GCA_037176975.1 Arrhamphus sclerolepis | reverse complement strand
CTGAAGAAGAAATGTTGTTCTCACTGAAACCTATTTAAAGCAGAAATATTGTTTAACCCTTCTAACTATTAAATTGTTGGTTTTCGCAGGCTATTGGTGGGTGCCCCATATGAAATGAATGGACCCTACCAGACAGGGGATGTGTATAAATGCTCAGTGACGAGGCGAACCAATGGCAACACTTGTTCAAAGCTCAATTTAGGTATGGTATTACAAAACAACCCTATTCTTTAATACGTGTGTTACGTTCAGTCACAGAGAGCATGACTATATAAGTCAGAAAGTGTCATAGTGACATATGTAAGACAGAAGTATAGATACCATACCCATGCCATTCATTCCACATTTTGTTGCTTTAAAAAAAAAAAGTTTATGTACATTTCCACATGTGTGTTTTACCACACTTTTAACTACACGCTTCTTCATACGGTTTGCACGTGTTGTGTTGGTTAAGTATTCATAAGAAGTTTAGTCAAGTAAACATTTACATCTGAGGATGTGGACGCTGCTTTGACTGGCCAGACAGTAATAACAAACCAAAGTCCCAGATGGTGGAGCCTCTGTTTGCTCTTTGAAGGATTGTGCTTGTATGGCACTGTTCATGTGAGATCTTCTTAGTGAAATTCATTTTCCATCAAGGGAGGATATCTTTGACCAACGTCTCAGAGCGAAAGGACAAGATGAGGCTGGGAATGACGCTCACGTCTAACCCTAGAGACAACAGCTTTGTGGTGAGAATGACTGAGAGAAACCACATACATTACTGTACATGGTACAGAAAGCCTTTTGAGTAAGAAATTAATGAGATTGCAAATTAAAAATGGAAAAAAAAGTCATACAACACTGTCTGTCATGAAACATTTGTAATATGGTTGACATGGTTCATGTAAATTGTTTATTTCTTTTAATGTTTCAGGCCTGTGGTCCACTGTGGTCCTATGAGTGTGGCAGTTCATACTACAGTACAGGAATTTGCTCCAGGGTTAATGCAAGCTTTAAATTCTCCAAAACAATCGCTCCTGCCTTTCAGAGTAAGCTTGGAAAACTTGTGTTTTGTGTTTTGCAAAGATTCATTGATTGTTTTAAGTAGGAAATTATTTCCTCATTTATTAATATTCATCATGCATTCTTATGTTCATTTACATAAAAAAATATACAGGATGTGAACTCTATATGGATATTGTGATTGTCCTTGATGGTTCAAACTCCATCTACCCCTGGTATGAAGTTCAGGCTTTCCTCATCAATATTCTTCAGAAGTTTCATGTTGGACCAGGTCAAATGCAGGTGTGTATAAAAATGGGAAAAAATTGGGTTGAGGTCAGTGTTTATCAGTTTAAACTCAACATAAGAACAACTATAGTTACTGCATAGTTAATATAAAGAGTCAACAAAAAAATCTACTGTTCAGAAATGGTGATGGTGATCGTAAAATGGTCATGTAGTGGAAATAAGTAAAAATGATGGAGGTAATGTCTCAAGTTGGGTAGACTTCCACTAATCCGCCCATTTTCTACACCCCTTACATCAGTTTAATCTTTCATGGATGCAAGAGGTTACCTGAGCAGACTTTGGGCTCAAGGTGGGCTTCATGACAGGACTTAGATAGAATAAATGGACTTAAGAAGATCAAGTTCTTATTAGGTGTTATTAAAAACTGTAATTTTGTATTTCTTTGCAGGTTGGAGTTGTTCAGTATGGTGAGAAGGTTGTCCATGAATTCAAACTCAGCGACTATAAGTCAGTTGAGGATGTGGTGAAAAGGGCACGCAGCATCAACCAACGAGGCGGAGAGGAGACCAACACAGCTCTTGGTATCAACACAGCACGGTAAAGCATTTAGGTGCATTATGACAGGGAGCATTACTTGACAAGTGTGCATTTCTGGCATTTGTCCTGCTTAACGTCATATACAATGTTATGTTTACACAGCTCACAAGCTTTCAAACAGGGAGGTCGGCGTGGTGCGAAGAAGGTAATGATTGTGATAACTGATGGAGAGTCACATGACAGTGCTGATCTGAAGCAGGCCATTGAGGACAGTGAAAAGGATGGCATCACCCGATATGCCATTGCTGTGAGTCTGCTAGACATATTATTTGCATGATTGGGATGGCTTTTACTTTGAGCTTTAACTTTCTGATGGCTAATAAATTTCCTGTGCAGCTTTGAAACACCATAAACATTAATGAGTTGACCTCATGCTGCTCAGTAAAAGCCAAAATGCTCAGAACTCATTGGGAACTCTAAACATACACTCTGTGGAAGTGCATTTAAAAGGTTTAAATGGTCTCTTCCAAACCACATAGCTCACTGGTTTTTTGCCACCGCTGGTAAAGCGCACACAGATTTTGACAGCGGCTAAAGCTGCAGATGGCCATCTGAGCAAAAACTCTTCAAAAAGTCATTTGGTTGAAAACCACCTGGAATTGGTGACAGCTTTGGCATTCTTGTCTGACACCAAAATCCTCTGAAACCCTTTTTAAGAACTGCTAATGTCCTTTTTGGAAAAAAAAAAAAAAAAAAGATTTTAGGCACACAGTGACATATTGTAAAATCATAACTTCACAGGTGCTTGGCTACTACAACCGTAGAGGAATCAATCCAGAGGCCTTCCTGAATGAAATCAAGTACATCGCCAGTGACCCAGATGACAAACATTTCTTTAATGTCACAGACGAGTCAGCATTGAAGGATATTGTGGATGCACTTGGAGAACGTATCTTCAGTTTAGAAGGTTTTGTATTATATTTAAGTTCTTTTTTATATGAACTTTTGTATTTGCATGAAAATCTGATTATAACAAACATGAGTCTCTTAAACGTCAAAGAAAAGATAATTTAATTAATTTGATAGGTCTACAGAGACTTTTTTTCTCTTTTAGTCATTAAACAAATTATTAAAATGTTTACCAAATGGACATGCCATAAAATGCTGAGTAAAGCCTCTGCATCTTAAGATGTATTGGTTTAAACTGGAGGTTAGACTTTAAAATTTGATACTTTTTCTGTTAAAATAAGTTTTTTGTGAGATATTGAAAACATCCCTGAAGTTTTGAAATGTTCATTTTATGGTACTTATGGAATTCTTTGAAACTTTGGCTTGATGATGTAGTTTTTTCTGCTGCTGTGTTGCTTCAGGACTCAAAAGTATGACTTATTTACACAGGAACCAGCAAGAATGGGACAGCATTTGGCCTCCAGATGTCTCAGGCAGGATTTTCCGCCCACAGTGTAGAGGTGAGTTTGACTTGTGCTACCCCCGTCGTCTCACACCATCTGTCAGTATGTAAAACAACACACATTGTCTTAATTTCTGGTGCTTCATAACTCCTCCCCATAAAGTGCCACTCATCCCTCCTATCCTGCCTGAGGTGCCTGTTGTTGGGTTCCAGAGGTTTCGGTCACCCTGAACCACTGACAGGCACACAGGAGTTTTTCCACTTCAGCCATGCAGTGATGGGAAATAAGACACCACTTGCTCCTGAGGGAAACATATTAGTTGAGGGCCAAGGCAGGATAGAGGCAATGGCTTAGAATGGCTTCTTTTCCTTCTACTTCCGTGAGGGTTTTTGTTTGGATCTGAGAGCGGAGAGTTCCAGGTGTGCTGGCTATCAGACAGATACAGCTGAAACAGGAAGATAAAGCATGTCTTCCACTGTACCTGCTGTTCACATCAGTTAATCAAGTCAAATCATTCCTCTTCTTTTTTATAAAAGACATATAAAAACAGTTTATTCAAGGGAGAAATATGTATGCATCCAGCTTATGACGAGGATATTTAATAGCAGAGTTTGCAGCTGAGTGGCAGGGATGGCTGGAAACTGCATCCACAAGGCCAGATTTCAGAGATGCTCAACAACACCGACCTGATTGTTCAGAAGACAATAAGTTTTGGAAAGAATGTCAGTGCTTTAAAAGAAAAAAGCAGTCCTGAGGGCCCAGATGGTTTTACTGAATGTGATTAGTGCCAACTTTGAAGGAGGCTTATGTCATATACTTTGCAGATGTCTCATACATCTGCCTACATAGTAGTTATCTGTAGTAGTAGTAGTAGTCTGCTGTTTCAATGCATTTCATACTCTCTCTTAATCTACCTCAGGGTTGTGGGGGGCTTCTGTCCCAGAGGCAAGGTACATTGTGGACAGATCACCAGCCCATTGCCATGTCATACGGGAACAATTGATGCAAAGAACCGAGCACGCTCACTGCTGCATTTCCAACTAAACTGACGTACTTGTTGAGTTGCTGAAGGAAGCTAAAGTCCAATAAACTCCAAATAGAAATCAAACCGGGAACTCTTATAGGGAGGCAACAGTGCTTACCACTACACCACCATACACACTGATGATAAATCATTTCATGGCTTTGGTTTTCTGTCTATGTTATCAGAGTATACATTACTTGGTTGTTGAGCATGTATAATGGAACTTCCTATTCAGTGTATATGGATGGAAAACCACAGCTACAGCCTATTTGAGCACAATAAGATGACATTCAAGTGAGGCAAATAGGTCACTGGTTTATGAGGTTGAACTGTTTTGGGGTTTCATCCATTTGCCATGGAAACCATTCTGGCCAAAACAGACAACCACACTGGCATAACTTTGCTGTGGAGTGACGTAGTGCAAGTGTGGCAAGCGTACAATTCCATCTCTGAGAAAGGAACACAAGGACAGCCTTCGCTAATACTCTGGAAATTGTGTTGTCGGCAATATTGTGTACAGCAGGGGGAAAAAAACTAAAGTCATCAAGTAGACAAACCATGCAATCACAATGTCAGACATACAAAGTTCGGTGAACCACAGAGGATAGAAAATGCTTTCTCTATCCCCGCTGGTGTTTTATAGCTAATTGCTCTCCCTGGTTTAATTCTTTACCACAATACTTAGCAATGCTTTGATAAGTTAGTTCATCTGATTTCTTTCTTTCTATACTATTGTAACAGGACAAGGTCCTGTTCTTCGTGAGTGATAAAAGTACACTCTTGGCAGAACACCTCAGTGAGACAAAGGAGGACGAACAGCTAGATAAAACGTAATAACGTTTAATTCTTCTCTTCAATAAAACCACAATAATAGACTGCTACTCACAATAACTGTAGACTATCATAGGATAAACTTTCTAATACAACACCACAGCCGATAAAAAGACATGCAATAAAAGCCAAAATCCATTCAGCCTAACAACAATACGTAATCAGTCACAAGAATAAACAGCTGTACTTGGGTTTAAAATAAGAGAAGAAACCACTATAAACAATGGACTAAAACTTACAATATAAAAGGCCAGTCATTTAAAATAAGCTAAAAACAAAAACAACAAATGCGTGCACACATTAAAAACCCTTCTGTGAGTGACCAAGCTGACAGACTGGACTACAGCAATAATGCAGGAGAACTCTCGCTGCTAAGTTAACTTTAAGTCCACAAATTACAAGTCTGAGCTAAGATTTTCCTCAACATGATGTCGGTACTGTCTTGCCACCTCTGCCCTCGTCACTCTCAGAGAGACCATCTGACTGGCAGGCAGAGCAGTCTTTTATGGGGACACTGATGCTGATTGCCAATTCTCTACAGGTGTTGGCCTTATAAATAATACATATTTTTATGAGTTGATTGTCTATTGGTATATGGAGTGAACAGGATGGACAAAAATAAGGCTTTGCCTTAGCCTATTCCTTTTCTGTCTGTTTGTTGATTTATGTAAAGGCAGTTGTGTGAGTAGGCCACAATAAATGAATAAAGCATCAAAATAAAGTGTCCTCACAAACAATGACCACCATGCGGTGGGCAGAAGCTGCACAGCTAGTATATTGCTAGATTCTTCCCTGGTGGTTTGCACATGCATTTCTGTTATAAGTGATAATTCTAGTGGACTTCATCAACAGGATGGGATTCTGGTGGGAGCTGTTGGTGCTTACGATTGGAACGGTGCAGTACTGAAGGAAACAGCACAGGGGAAGGTGGTTCCCCCAAAGTCTTCCTATATGCAGGAGTTCCCAGAAGAGCTCAAAAACCACGGCGCCTACTTGGGTAAGTATCACCATCATCATTTTTAATTTAATAAATTAATGATTATTTCTTTGTTTTATGAAATGATTTTATTTGCCTCTTGTGATTTTTTTGTCGATGTAAAGCACTTTGAATTACCTTGTGTATGAATTGTGCTCTACAAATAAACTTGCCTTGCCTTGCCATAAAAATCCTGAAGAGCTGAAAAATAAAGATTTGCAGTGAATAGGGTTACCAGGAGATTTTAAATGAAGGGAAATCAATATCTTCATTAAAGCTCGAATCTCCCCATAGCCACTAGATCATCGCTGTTTAGTTCACATCATCTCTTTTGGTGAAGATATGTGTGATTGCCTGGGTAAAAGGCCAGCTCTCTTAACTACAACTCTTCACAATAAAATGTGTACATTATTTTCAGTTCTTCCCATGATATTCACCTTCACATCATTTCACCTCCCCAAAGTTCTGCTTTTACCATCAGTAATTAGTATCTGAGTTTATCAGCCAGGCTGGCAATCAATGCTAATCTAGGTTCAAAAGTAGCAGATATGAATGTAGCATTTTAGGCAGGCAGAGGTGGAAAGAAAGAGAAAGCTGGGAAAAAAGAAGGTATGAAAATGAGAGAGGAAAATGGAAAAGAATGTAAGTGGGAAAAATATGTTATTTTTTTCATGGGGGAAAAAATAAGTAGAAAAAGAAACCTGAGAAACCAGACAATTAACTAATTCCTAGCTGATTGCAGCTCCAGGTTTCCAACGATATATAATTTTTCTTTGAGTCATAGACATGACTGCTATAAAATTCAACTAATGCGGGTCCAACTTTGAACTTACACAAAGACTAGAACAAACTGCAGAGCCTCATAGTCAACTTTCAGTTTTTCTGTGATTCACTCAGTCATCTTTATTTCCACTATAATCCTGACATCTCAAGTAATAGACTATTTGAGCTACAGCTCCTTAAATCTACGTAGCTCATGTTCTCAACCAAAGTCAGAAACCTTTTTAATTAATCTGCTAAGGGTAGTAGTCTTTTTTGGTGGTAGGCTTTTTTTTCTCCAAATTCCCTTTATTAGTATGTCATATTTTATGAAGAGATGAGGTGTGCTTTTGCATGCGAGTCAACATGAAACCCATTAATTTCTAAGGAAAACCCTGTAATCACTAACTGGTCTGTGAAACTGTCAGACATTATTTTTTGCCCTCCAGATTTTGCCTCAAATTCATATTTTTCCTCTCTTAAGTGGTAGAATTCAGAGGGAAACTGCACAGACCACCAGGAAGTTGAATAAGCGAAGTATTGAGAAGGATGACAAACTACTTGACTGTCAAATGGATCACACATTTTGATCTCTTTTCACTTAAAAACTTTGCTTTTGGATCTAATGACGTAAGATGTATATATTATCACCAATGTTCTGATAATGTATTTCCGAGTGGATGTCCTATAAAACTGGACCGGAAAATTGTTAAAATCGGCCAGTGTCATTGCTATTCAATTTTTCATCTATTTGTAAATAGATGAACTAAACTGTTATGTCACACATCACAGTAAAACCTTCCTTCTTAATTTAGGTGGAACCTCTATTCTTCGTACAAATTTGATTATGAATTTGATTATGAAAGATGCACTTGCACACTATGTAGAAAATATTTATATGAATCACATAATAGATTAATCAAGAAGCACTGTTGTAGGATGATCACATCTCATTCAAACTGAAGATTAAAAAAAAAAAAGCACATGATAATGAATTTGATGCATTATGCATTTGTGGAACTGCTGTTGTGCAATTTCTGGTATGAATGTAGAAACAAGGTGCTCTGATATAGAGTTTTTTTTGTTGTTGTTGAGTTTATGAGAGAGTTTATTTATAACAAGTATGGCTGTGTTTGTGTGGCCAGAAGAATGAGAAATGGACTGTAAATCTCTTTGTAGAACCTAGACAAAGTTAAATAGATACTATAACAGTAGACACCAACTTTGTGTGTGTGTGTGTGTGTGTGTGTGTGTATGTTTTTAATGAAAGCTAAAGTACTGATCGTCATTGTACAATATTATTCAAAGAAGTGCATGGTTTCTGACATTGATTTTGTGACCTTCATCCATCTGTCCAGGATTTGAAACTCTTTACACCTGTAGAGGAAGATGAGGCTGAAGGAAATCCAGAGGACTGCCCATCAGGCTTGGAGTCCTGCCGGACACCATCCTGCCTACCTGGCTTTGGGTACATCAGCACAACAGCTTGATGCTTCTTTCAATACTACAGCTGCTATAGAGATATTTGAAATGGATTTTGCTGACCCTTCTCTGGAGATGCAGCTCAAAGGGTCATTACCCACAGCAAACAGGTATTTTATTGTAAAAATCAAAGCATTTTAATAACAAGAGTTCTTCTTTCAAACTTCAAATAAGTCACAATGTGCAAGTCACACAGTGCTGCAATGCTTTGCTGTAACTCTGCTCTGTGATTTCTTTCTTTCTTTATTGTATTATTTTTTTAAAGCTGTTACAGAAGACTGTGTACCTCACCATAGGATGCTTAATTCTTTGGGATGCAGCTAGTGTAATTTTTTTCATCCCAGTATTTCAGAAAGTTTTTCGGCATGTTGTATGAAGACACTTAGAATTAGTGAAAAGAAAAAGATAAGAAATAAAAATAGAAATGGAAATAAAAAGATATGAAAAAAATCAGAAAAATGCCATGGAAAATTATCAGTTTTTCTAGGTGGATATAGTTTTCACAGAGATGATACATTAAGTTTGTCAGTGGGAGCTAACTTATTTGCCTGTCCTGTTCCATAGATTGCACAGTATTGTATGGGTAAATTTCGGAGTGGGAGCGGACGGTACTGGAGGGAGACTCGTTGGTGGGAGTGAAAATGGTGTATTGACTGTATATAACCCTGAGGCTATTCTGAATTCTGGTGCTGAGGCAGTAGTAGGACAGTCTGACAAACATACAGGACCTGTCAGAGCACTTGATTTCAATCCTTTTCAGGTAAATATCTGCTCATAATCTAATTCATTTGAAAATACTAATACAGAGGTACATTTCATTATGTTTCTGATTATCTTTCATAATTCCTTCTTTCTCAGAGTAATCTTCTTGCATCAGGAGCAAATGATTCAGAGATATATATCTGGGATTTAAACAATTTTAGTAGTCCAATGACACCAGGAGCAAAAACACAGGTGGGTACATGATAAAAAAAAAAAATTATGCTTTTTTTCATTATGCTTGCTATATGGTGGATGTATTGTGATTTCAACTTCCACATATGCTGCCAAGTCAAATACAAGATTGAAATTACACACACCCCAACTGAAAGTTTTCTCCCTCTTTCTTTGCTTTTGTTAGTTCATCTTTGTAAATTATGAGTGAAACCACGTCAATGTTTAGAAGTTTTGTTTTTTGGTTTCCGTTTTTCTCTGTGATGGACTGAAATGAAAAATGGCCAAGCAAACCATTGAGCAGTTTTATAAAAGCAAATTCTGAAACTAAATATAACGCTCCACACGCACGCACGCCCCACTCTGCCTTCCCTCCAGCATGCACCAGCAGTATTAGCATTTCATTTGCATTTGATATTCTGCTTTCCTTCGACATACTGCAAGGCTCTTTTGTGGTGACCCTAATAGCTTCTCTCTTTTGTTTCAGCCTGCTGAAGACATCAGTGTTGTGTCTTGGAACCGACAGGTTCAGCACATCCTTGCCTCTGCCAACCCCAGTGGAAAAGCAGTTGTGTGGGATCTCAGAAAGAATGAGCCCATTATAAAGATCAGTGATCACAGCAACAGGGTTGGTGGCTTTTTTTTCTAAAGTATAATTTATGTAAGAAAATGTTCATATACAGATAGGCATACATCCTCCCATATGCAAAATTAAAAGGTATTCCAAGAATTAACTGTTTATATACTGAAGAGGTTTGAGAAACCTGCACCCCCAACCTAAAAAATTCAAATAGTTACTTTACTTTTTCTTAGTTACATAAAATGTAATAAAAAGATTGTTTATGAAAAATACTTTATTTATCCCAGAAGGGAAATTCAATTTTTTTTTGTTTATAGGTTATTTCAATCACTTAATCAATGAATGAGCCAGTCAATCACCCAATTAAAAAACAATTTAAAAAAAAGGTGGGTATTGAAGAAGGTAGTGTTGATGCTAGGCAGATAGCATTGCAAGTACAACAGCAGTGCCATGTCTGTGTGCATATGAGGAGAAGATGATAGTCTGTTTTGCACAAATTGACGATGAGTGAACAACCATGTTATGGTCAGCAGACCAAGCACTGCACTGCACTGCACTGAAACATCAGAGGCCAGCGTCTGATGTGTTAGGAGAGTGTTGTGCATTACTGAAGAACACACAAAAGGGACATCAGAGATGAGGGGCCACATGAGGCCTCTTCAGTCTGCAGCCGTGGTGCGACAGTAGAACAACGTGACTGATGTTTGCTGCCCAGTAGGAGAATAAAAGGTTTAGCCCACTCCAGTCCTTGGGGGTTTTGTAGGGTTTTCTTTCTTTCTTTATTCTAGGAATTTTGTTATTCCAAATGAATTGAGAGATAGTGTTATTAAGTGAGCGGAAAAAAATGTTTGGGGAGAGAGATCAGAGGGCATCAGAAAAAATATATAAAAATTTGGGGAGGACATTCATACACTTCATTCTTTGAGCAAGGGATAGAGGTAGGAGAAACCATCGCTGACAGTCCTGAGCCAGTCCAGCCATCAAAGGGCAGAAACTATATTTAAATAGTTTCGTTATACAAATGCCCAAGTCTTAAAACTGTTTAAGAGAGATAATTTGGAAAGGAGGTAGGCTTTGGCAGCGGCATTAGTTGGCATTCATTTACTTTTATGTAAATTTAGCTTGTAACCTTAGATTTTTCTAAACTCCTATAGTTGGTTTAACATTAGGGGAATATTTCTGTCAGGGTCACCAGCGTATAAGGATAATCCATGTTCCATCCAAAAACCTTTAAAGCATAAAACAGGTAAGAACATTCCACACGGTCGAATGCCTTCTCTGCATCCATTGAAATAACCAGCTCAGCAGTGGAGGTTGAAGGTGCATGTAGAATATTCATTAATCGGCTGACATTGTGAAAGGAATGTCTATCTTTGACAAATCTGGTTTGATCTGTAGAGATAATAGATGGCAGGACAGATTTTTAATGTCTGGAAAAGCATTTGAAATCTGCACAAGACAAAGAGATCTGTTGAGTTACTGCAACATAGGGCGTCTGTGTCTTTTTTTTTAAGAATAGAGAGAAATTGGCCTGGCACAGTGAATCCAGCAGTGACTGAGTAAACCTATTCAGTAGCAATGGGGACAGTTTATTTGCAAGGGTTTTAAAAAGTTCAGCGTGAAAGACATCAGGGCATTTTCCATTCAGCATCAGCATCAGGGCACTTCTCAGTTCGTTGATCATGAAGGGTTAATACAACCTAGATGACGTTAATAGAAGGAATATCCATGCGCCTAAAAAAGTATCAACACAGAATAGAAGTCTCTGAATTGTTTGTTGATAATCTGTGAGTTAGTAGTTATTCCATCATTAGATGTTTTAATCTGTGCAATACACAGTGACTTAGATGACTGGCGAATTTGGTGATTGAGCAGTTAGCTCGGTTTATCTCCAAATTTGTATTAGTTATGACATATTTTTAACAGTGATTCTGTTGCCTGATTATAGGCCAGTGTGTCAAATTTAGAAATAACAAAAAAACAAAACATACCTGACAGATACACAGCAAACCCTAAATAGGGACATGTTAAACAATCCCACACCCCACCTAACCCTCATCCCAAACCTGTATCCTCGACTTGCTGCAAAATACAGCGTGGGGCGCTCTGATACAACGATCAGCATATCTAACACTTCCTCATTTCAAGCGTGCTTTTACCACAGTAGCAAAATGAAGAACTTCATGGGAACATTCATTACAATATAATACCCGCACAGTCCCAAATGAGCATTGAACACTGGGCACACTTTCAGTTCAGTCACTTTCCAAGTTTGCATGTACTTGCTAAGCAAACAAGCAGTGGAGGAGAGAAGAAACAAGTTTAGTTACAAATACTGTGAGAGTTGGTGTGGCTAGCGGTTAATTTACTCGTTTACATCTGGCTGGGTAGAGGAGAGCTCTGCCATGGAGCTTTTACATTCGGCGAGCTGCCTCAGCGCTTCTGGGCTGGAGTGAACGTAGAAGCGGATCTTGTGGTCCTTATAGGACAAGTCTCCTCTTCTGCGAGCTTTGCCACTCATTATCCTGCTGCAAAGTGGAGCACATTTTCTCTAGTTGTTGGAGACTCTGGTCAATTTCTGATACATTTTCTTCCAAAGAAACAATAAGTTTCCCGTGGTCAGTAACCGTGGAATGTAAACTGTCCAACATGGATTTTATTGAGTCAAATGATGATTTAAAGTCGACTGCCAGTGCTTCCCTATGTTCTTCCAGAAGTGTGCCAGTTGGTGACGGTAGTTGTTGTAGGAACAGCCGTCTTTTTCTGGCTTGCCTTTTCCTTTAGATATAGTTGAGCTATTTCTATGGTCAGCACCACTAATACAACTATTTTTTAACAAAGGTTAGGAGAAGAGCAGGGTTTAACAGGTCAATAAGCAAGTGGTTGTGGGAACCAGTGTGAGCTCTGCACTCTGCACACCTCATTCCAGGATTCTCCTGATTTCATTTCGGTGGCTTTTATACAAGATGTGTCAAGAGCAAAGTTACCTTCTTTCAAATAATTCCATGTTTGTCCATTTGGAAGGTGTCAGTAAGGTTAACCAGCCTCACCTGAATAATGTTTTCATGAGTTTGAGTGTTTCAGTATCAGATATTTACAGGCTATGTGTGTTATTGTACGATATGAATATTTGACTCATTTCAGTTCTTATAGATCATGAAGGGTAAATTAAGTGAATCCTATTTTAGATCCTGATAATTCTAAGTCTTGTTTATTTAATGATTTCAGATGCACTGTTCAGGAATGCTCTGGCATCCTGATGTGGCCACTCAGTTAGTGTTGGCCTCTGAAGATGACCGACTGCCTGTCATCCAAATGTGGGACCTCCGCTTTGCCACATCACCTCTGAAAGTCTTTGAGAACCACACTAGGTGAGGCTTTAATTTTGTTTGATGTTGTATGCTTTCTTATTTATTTGTTATTTGGGAAAAATGTCCTGATAGACCTTCTGTTTGGTATTCTCTAAAAGGGGAATTCTGTCCATATCCTGGAGCCAGGCTGACTCTGAACTCCTGCTAAGCAGTGCGAAAGACAACAGGATCCTCTGCTGGAATCCAAACACTGGAGAGGTATATGATGACTGCCTCGATGTCATCCTCTCCTCAGAGTTGTTAGTTATGATGTCTCTGTCCATTTCACTGGCTTCTTTTGTTTCTCTTTCTTCCCTTTCCTTTTTAGGTTATTTATGAACTTCCAACAACAAACCAGTGGTGTTTTGATGTCCAGTGGTGTCCCAGGAATCCAGCCCTGCTTTCAACAGCATCATTTGATGGGAGAATCACAGTTTACTCTGTGATGGGAGGTAGCTTGAAGGCGCAGCATCAGAGCACAGCTGATAAGGTAGTGACTGTGCTGTTTCAATCAGTTACAAGTCAGTGCTACATCTGCATACTTCTACCTTACAAAGCACAACATGCATGCAGCATCAACATTTTGATGTTATGTTATTTGCATTATCTGACATAACTGTAATATGTAATTTATCAGTCATACAGACTAACATAAGAAAATGTAGCGTATTAAGTGGGTTTTCATTTAATGGCAGAAAACTAGATCCAATGAGGTTTTGAAATGCCCTTAATTCCCCCAAATTGTGTGCAGTTACACTATTTGTCCACAAGATGGTGCTGGCGTGAAAGAAATGAACCTGACTGGTTAACTTGTGTTCAGTTTATAACATTAATTCTAAAAGATGGTTAAATCCTTTCCTGGTAATGGAGTAAATGAACTGAATTACTGCCGCTGTTGATTGTGATAATCAGCATTTATCAATCTGAATATTATTATTGTCTTTTTTTTAATTGAGTCTGTAATTATTTATATCCCGTATCAGAAAATATCTTGAACATCTAATGCAGTTTTAACTGCATAAATTCACTAATAATGATTAACTGAGTTTCTCTGCATTGTCAGGCCACAGAATATGACACATGTTAAAGAAAAAGATAAAAGATTTTCCAGAATTCTCTTTTTGCAAAAAGTGAAAGGGATAGCAAAAGATATGCTGATAATTTTGTTTTTATCACCTGATAGTCAGTTCTACCTCAAAGACCTGTATTTGCTTTAACATTTAATTAATTATTTTTCTCCTTTACACAGATATCTTCCTCATTTGATACAATGGATCCGTTTGGTACAGGGCAGGTGCTGCCTCCCCTACAAGTTCCACAGTCTAATGTACAGGAGACCATCATTCCTCCGCTGAAGAATCCACCTAAGTGGGTGCGCAGGCCAGTTGGCGCTTCCTTTGCTGTAAGTATGACATGAAAATAGTTTGTTTGGATAAGGTGTTATTTTTCTTTGTGACTAAATCGGTGGTCTTTTTTTTTTCTTTTCTTTTGTATTTGCTTCTCCAGTTTGGTGGAAAGCTGATAACCTTTGAGAATTCCAAGCTGCCCCCAGTGCAGAGCCCCCAAACCATCACTAGACAAGTGTTTGTGAGCCAGGTTACCACAGAGACAGAGTTCCTCCAACGCTCCCGGGAGCTGCAGGCAGCGCTGCAGTCGGGGTCGTTCAACAACTACTGTCAGGCCAAGATTCAGAATGCCAAGTCAGACGCTGAACAGGACATATGGAAGTTCCTTCTGGTGGGCTTTCTAGACACTGAGACATCATAAATCTGTCTGCTAGTGTTGTGTCTATATATTTTAAGATAACTCAAATCTTATGTTTTACAGGTTAACTTTGAGGATGAAGCCCGCGTTAAATTTCTCAAGCTTTTGGGCTTCAGCAAAGATGAATTGGAAAGAAAGGTACGTCACAGAATGATTGAGTCCTGCCACTCATATTAATTCTAAAATCAGTGCAACATCCTTCTGGGTCGCATCATGTGTTTCATGAGGAAATACATTGTTTATTCAGATTTCAAAATCACTGGGGAAGAATTTTCAACCAAATGGTCATGGAGTAGATGCCAAAGACCTTGCAGAAAAGATGCAGCGGCTTTCAACGGAGGTTAGCAATCCTGCATATATTATATCTACGTTTAAGTCTTGTAGCTCCTGTTTGCTTTAAAACATTTGTCATTTTTAGAGGTCTGAAGCAGCGGCTGAAGCTAGAACCTCAGGCTCTGTTTCACCAGCAGACTTCTTCAGTCAGACGCCAAAGGAAAACTCAAACTTCCAGATCCCCGTATCAGGAGGTAAAAACCCTCAAATGCAACCCTGCAAATGTAAAACTTGGATATTTGCTGAATATATGGCACATTTGACACAGTTTGCTTGGACATCAGGAATAACGGTTTGTGTTTCTGAGTTGAAGAATGCTGACCATGTCTTTCATTTGCAGATACTGATGGTTTGATCAGCCAGGCTCTGCTGGTTGGCAACTTTGAAGGAGCTGTGGATCTATGTCTGAATGATGGTCGCTACGCTGAAGCTATCCTTCTGTCCATCAGTGGAGGTGAAGAACTGCTTAAAAAGACCCAGCAGAAATATCTTAGCAAGCAAAAGAACAGCATTTCAATGGTAAGAGTGCAGTTTATTGTGATTGTTTGTACAGCATCATCAGGAAAATATGTTCACTGAATGACAAAGTCATTTAATTTGTTCCCAACTGTAGTTAATTTCATCAGTCGTCACCCAGAACTGGAGGGACATAGTGCAAAGCTGTGAGTTGGACAATTGGAAGGAAGCTCTCGCTGCCCTTCTGACTTATGCTCACCCTGAAGATTTTGCTTCTCTATGCGGTAAGTTACACTATGGTGGCAATCTGATCATGCTGTGACTTGCCTGGCTTCCAGGAGCATGGTATAATTCCAGCAGTATTTGTTCTACCTTTTGACTAGCACACACTAGGTGCGTGCTGATCTTTGCTCTAATTTTAGTCCTCTTTGAAACATTTTGTATTTGTCTTTGTAGACACCCTGGGAAGCAGGCTGGAGCATGAGGGGACAGAGAAGCGATGCCTGCAGGCCTGCTTGTGTTACATCTGCTCTGGAAACATTGAGAAACTAGTAGAGTGCTGGGCCTTGCATAGAGACTGCTCTTCCCCTCTTGGTTTAGAGGTATAATCTCATAGCCAGGCCATCCATATGCATTTACTCATTCACAGCCATTTCCAATGTGGCTGCCATCACATGCATTGCTTTTCTTATTGTTTGTAAGCCTAATCAATGGCATTCAGAAGCTGTTTCTTCTGCATACATTAGCGCTGTCCTCTGGAAATAGGTGTCAAATGTGGAAGAACTGTTTTGTTTTTTTTTGAAGAAGAAAAGCATTAAGATATCTGGCAAAGCTAATAGTCTTAATAAGTGTTATGCTTTTCCCAGCTACACAAGTTCAGAATGTAACTGTTAAACATAAAGCTCAACATTAGGTCTCTTCAGAAGCTCAACAACAAGCTCTCCAAAGTCCTTATTTTAAATGAAAATGGTTCAAGAGTTAATATAAATCAAAATAGCAGTTGAGCATCATCCTGTGATATAGGAGTGTAGTTGTTTAGCAGCACGTGTCTCATGTGTTTCAGGATCTGATTGAAAAGGTAATGCTACTACGAAAGTCAATTGAGCGCCTGCGCAACAGCGAGGTCCTACTCCAGAGTCCCATTCTGGCAGAGAAGCTAACCTCTTACGCCTGCATACTGGCAGCAGAAGGGAGCTTAGTGGCTGCCATGAACTACCTGCCTGACAGCTCAGACCAGGTGAGGACCCTAATTTCAAAAGCCCGTTATTGTTTGACTGCTTTGTAATAATTGCATTTGTGTGTGTTTGTGCTGTTTGTGTTTGTCTCCTCAGCCTGCGATCACGATGCTGAGAGACAGGCTGTTCCACGCTCAGGGAGAGGCTGCTGTCCACCAACAGCCTCCAAACTCATTTAATAGAGTCAGTGCGCCCACAGCCAAACCCGCTCCCTCTGCTCAGACTCCTGCACCCAAAGCACAAATTATGGTAGAAATTTATTAGTAACAATGAATTGTCAAGTTATCCAGTGATCTTGACCTTTTGTTTTTAAATGACAGTTTTTATTTTGATTTCTCAACCCTAGAGTCAGTACCAGCATTCTGCTCCATCTCAGGTGGTTGGACAACAGCAGGCTCCTATGCCATCCATTTTCACCCCTCAGGCTCCTCCTCCCAACCCTGGGCCTGGTATGCCACCTTCCTTTCATGTACTGCCACCCAGTGCAACCTGTCCTCCTGTGAGACCTTCCTACCCACAACATCCAGCTACAGCTCCAGGTTTAACAATTTGTAAAAGTTTTATTCGATTTTTTTGTTGTTGTTGCTAACGTAGTTTGATGAAACAATTCTTTCTTTCTTTTTTTTTCTTCAGGTTTCCCTTCTCATCAACAATTCCAGCCTCAGCCTATGTCCACCGGCAGTCCTTTCTCTCCCCCGGGTCCATCTGTGCCAGCTGCCAGCTTATCAGGACCTCAACTACCTCCTTCATCATCGACCCCTGGAAGTCTGCCCCCCATGCCCAGTCCTGGGGTGCCACCAACAGGCTTCATGCCGCCTACTTCCTTACAATCAAGCTTCATGCCACCCAGTTCCCAACCAGGAGGTCCCGTTCCCATGTACCCAGGGGGCCTCCACAACCAGGGTCCTGCTGCACCTCCCATGGCTTCTGGTCACTATGCTCCTCTTGGATCTGGTTATCCACAGGGAGGTCCTGGTGCCCCTGCTGTAAAGCCCTTCCCGACCGCTGTTGTTCCACCTCCACCTACAGGTACATGCCACGCTCACCTAGAAGATCAGTCATATTGATATGGTTGCTTTTTCAAAAGTTCACCAGAATATCTCGACACATCTAGATTGGTGAAATGGGCAGGAATGTGTTACTGGTGTTCAGCTGTCACTCCTTTTTTGACTTGCAGGATACTTTCCTTGGCTGAATTCCCTGTGTGATGATCAAGGTGACTGGGTTACGGTTTGGCATGATGCACAATAAGACCAAAAAACCAGAAACCTTTACACCGATCAGCCATAACATTATGACCACTGTTTAATGTTGAATACATCCACCTCATGCTCCTGAAGGAGCTCTGACCTGTCAGGGTCTGAAAAAAAGAACATCTGAGGGGGCATCTGTGTATCTGATGCACTCAAATGCGTATGTGTGAATCCACTTTTGCTTTGATGTTTCAGCAGATCCTCTGGGATCTGTGGGTTGTGGCTTGGGGTCTCTGGGTTGGGATTGCTCCCCCGAGATGGTATCTTATAACAACGGATTCATATTTTATGAATTTTCAAGAGCAAATGAGCACCTCAGACTCTTTGCGTGTGTTTGTGTGAGTGTGTATTCTTGAGACCGTCCTTAAGTTGTTTATTTTTTTAGAGAACCACTGGAGGAGGCAGCCATCATAAAGAAAATATATGTACATTTGGTCTGCTAAGACTTTTATGGTAAACAGCAATTGCCAAATAACGTTCAAATGTAAGAAGACATTGCATTGTAACGAGATGAGAGCAGTGTTTAATCACGTTGTGTCAGTGATCATAATGTTATGGTTGATCTGTGTATACTTTAAAGGTCCCATCTTATGTATTTTCAAAGGTTCAAAAATGAATTCACCTGTAATATACATATTTTTGAGGTCATCTTGCTGTTTTTATGATGTAGGCAGTTCATTTAGCAGTAAGGAAAAGCTTTAAAAGAGCATACCACGGGGCATATACATGAGCTCATTCCTGTCCCTGATTCAGTTCAAAAAGCAACATCTTCCAACTGTCTCCATCGCCGATCTCAGATGACTGACAGTAAAGTGTTTGATTGGTTTTGGAAAGTAAGCAATAACAGCAGAGTGAGCACAGAGCGGGGGGAGGGGAGGACAAAAAGGGTACCCACCAGTGCACACTGAGAAATTGGATCTAAGAGTTTTTAAATTGTGGTTAAAGCAAAACAACTCTATCGTGGTGCTTGATCAATATGAATAAGGATCAAAATTGCATAAAACGGGACCTTTAATACAATACAGTGCAATATCTCTGGATTATGCTCTGAATCAGTTTCTGTACTGTATTGATTTGCTCTTTTTCTGGTTCGTTGGATCTTGCTTGCGCCAGCCTGAGTATGAGGGAAATGTAGAAATTTAAGAATTGGTTTATTGAAATTCATGCTGGTATTTAACTGCCTCTGTGTTTGAAGTGAGCTGTATAAACAAAATTGTTTTGCTTAATCCTACTACAATGTAACTACAGGTCTGTTTTGCCATATTTAATATCAGGCAACAAAAGCAACATTTCCATAAGGTGTAAATTAAGGCTAAAAAAGTATGCATATTGTAGTATTTTTAACCATTTATGTAATATGTGATACTAATATTGTATTTGCAACTGACATATTGTTGCTTGATAAAATGCTGCCTGAGTATCACAGTTGCTCTTCAGTTTTGCATAAATGGCTAAGATTTGCTTGGCTTAATAACATGTTTTACCATCTTGACTAACTTTGGCTCAAGAGCTTGAATTAAGACGTAGTTGGACATGAACTATAAGAAAATCAACTTGGACGTTGTCCTTGTATGCCCTTTCATGTGTGTATTAGTCAAAGCACAAAACACCCCAGAGTTGCACCTGAGGTTTACGGCAAGCAAGAATTAGAATTTACATGTTTTATTAAACACAAAGGCCTATTCAAACATCATCAAGCCTTTGCAGCAAGTTAGATAGTGGGCTAAAGTTTGAACAAAGTCTTGTCCAATTGATTTGGAAATTGGTATTCTCATGCACAGCTCCAACTGTTCGTATCATTAAAAAAGAAAGTCAGGCTACAGTGGAGCTAGAGATATATTGGGAATCTTTAGCTACTGAAGTGTGTTCAAAGGAAAAATTCAGCCAAATTTCTTCTAATTGTCACACTTCCCTTGATTTAGGACCTCAAGAGGGCTGGAATGACCCTCCAACAGTACGAGGTGTACCCAGGAAGAAGGTATCTACTCATTTACTAAAGTCAAAGTACTCTTTGTCATCCTAATGTTTTATGAAATAAAAACAAATCCCCGTAACTGAAAAGTGAATTTCAGGATTTATTTCTTTACTTCCCAATATTTTCTTGATTAAAAATATATTACATTACAAGCTCTAGAACTAGAATTTTAGTTTTGCTAATTGAACATATTGTTTTTTTGTGTACATGCAGGTCCCTGATAACTACACTCCACCAGCCCCCATCACAGCTCCGGTTATGGGTTTCCCAGTGGAGCCCCCACAGCCTAACGACCACACCCAAGTCCCCCCTGGAGCCCCTCAGGAGCCTAATGTACAGGTCTGTCTCTAACAAGGGCCTGTTATTTGAATTCTCAACAGTAATGTATGTTCCCAGAATGTCATGACAGTGTTTGTGGGGCGGGGGGGGGTTTGTGCTCAGCTCCTTCAGCAGCTGCCGGCTGAGAGGGTGGAGCAGAAGGAAATCCCAGCTGAACACATGATCCTCAAAACCACCTTTGATGGCCTCGTGCAACGCTGCCAGCTCGCAGCAGGAGACCCAGTAAGTCTTGGCCTGCGTTGTGATAAAGGCTGTATTGATTTGAGTGAAAATATGTGCTAGGATATAAAATAATAAAATTGTTTTTATTTTTTTTTTCAGCAAACCAAAAGGAAGCTTGATGATGCAGGAAAACGTCTGGGACACCTGTATGACAAGCTGAGGGAGCAGTCGGTACGGATTTTATTTATTTATTTATTTTGAATATATATGTTGTTTGTAAAAGATATATTGAGCAAAGTGAAATTTGTTTTTAAATGAGGCAATTCAGTTAAAAATGTTATTGGCTAAAAGCTGTTCAGGTGAAACTGTTGATCTTAGTCTCAGTGATGGCGATGATGTTAAAAGACGTGGAGATGAGAAATCTTTTTTTTGTTTTCATTTCCCTTTAAGACCATTATAAGTTTTAATGGAATATCTATATCTCTGCAACATCTTTGCAAAATGTATGTATTATAACAAAGAGACCACAAAGTGACTAATGATAGATTTATAATTTTATTACTCAAAATCAAGAGCATCTGCCAATTTCAGAATAGTTTATATCTCAAAATTAAGTTCATTTGGGCAATCAGTACATCCCCAAGGGGGCGATGTAAGCTATTTAAAGAAAGAAATATGCTCTTGCTGGATAAGTTTAATGCTGTAAGTGACCCGGCTGGTGCTCTCAGACTGCAACTCACGTTTTCATCACGGCTTGAACAACTTCCCTTAGTATACTTGCTTGTTTTTGGCCAAGAACGTGATTGGACTTCAGCTGAGTTTATGAATATATCTAATTGTGTCGACATTCTGTAGGAAATTATCAGCAGCAGATACTGTATATTAATAAAATAATATATAATAAAAGATGGTGTAATTGAACATAGTAAACACATTCAGATTTTGGACTTTAAAAGAAAACAATATAATTTCACTGTTGTTCTTTTAGCTTTCTCCTAACATTCTGAACGGACTACATGAGATCAGTCGCTGTGTGACGAGCCAAAACTACCAGCGGGCCCTGGAGGTCCACACTCAGGTGGTCAGCAGCAGCAACTTCAGTGAGATCTCTGCCTTCATGCCAATCCTCAAAGTGGTTATGACCATTGCCAACAAGCTGGGTGTCTAACACCCAGAGGACACCACCATCCACACTTCAGTGTTATCATATTGTTAAATGTGTATTTATTTCTTTTTTTTTTTTCCGTGACCTGAGGACATGCATTGATGATGAGAATTCTGACTAATACGGTTACGGTGATTCTCATCACTCCATACATGCTCACCGCCAGTGTATGTGCTGGTTTTTTGTTGAGATTTTCCAATGTTGCTCTGATATTTTACTAAAAGATGAATGTATTCTGGAAGTTGTGATTCAGTTCAATATTTGCTGTAATATAAGAAGCAAGTGGTTTGATCAAGGCTAGAGTGATATAAGTGAGATTTTTTTTTTCTTTTTTGACCACACACACATGCAGCGTTCCAGCTGCACAAACGAAACATCCTGGACTTCAGCCTCCAAAAACATGACAATAAAATCTGGGTTAACGTTGCAAACCACCCTTTTCAATGTACTTATAACAATAGTCTTACACTCTTGTATTTACTTAGCATGTATCATTAGGAGCAATTCACAAACACTGGAAGTTCTGAGATCTCCTCTCCTGCTGTGATTGTACTATTTATGCCGTGTAGGTTTTTAGGCCAAAGCACTGCATAAGAATGTCAGACTGTGTTCTTGGAGTGATTTTTCTTTAATTATGTCGTAGCTTAGCTCTATAACAGTATCTCCTGATAGCTTGTTTGAATGATCTTTTTTTTTTTCACTTTCACTCAGATTTACTTTAGTGCTCTCATGTTAATTTCTTAAATCAGCTGCTGAATTCACAAAGCGGTTTGTAAAGCAAAATTTACATTAATTTGTTGTACAGCCAATGAATTAACATCTTTGCTACACCTTTGTTGTTATACCCTGTTAAAGATGATCCTCCTCTTTCCACAAAGGCAGCATTGTATCTTTTTGTAACTTAAGATAACATTTTTTAGTCATCCTTTGTGGTACATTAGATCATAGTGATATAACTTAAATGAACATGACAAATACAGAAAAAAAACAACAAACTTTAAAGTTTTTTGTAGCTGCACATAAGGCTGGATCGTTTGGTTTGTTGCGGCAACAGAAGGCAGGAAAGTGCCTCAGTGCCTGTTTTGGTTGCACAAATATTTATACAATCCATGTTGCTTACTTTACTCATGTCAGTATCTTTTTTCAAATAAAGTTTCACTTATATGATTTTAAGTCTTTAAACTTTAAATGACTCCTATAGTGCATGTTAGAAGTTTGGGAGAGAAAGTCAGAGGCCAGACTGAGATGGTTTAGACGTGTGCAGAGGAGGGATGGTGAACATAAAAAGCTGAGTATTAAACAGTGAATTCACCACTAGCAACTAGAGCAAAGATACCAGTGAATTTTTAAATTTGTGTTTTAGTGAAGTGCATTTCCATGAATCTATATTACTCACTTATGTTATTGATTTCCAATTTTGCTATGAGATAAACTGGATAACAATGCAGGTCAGTACAATGAAGACCTCAACTAACTGTGGAACAAATTCATCAGTAGCTTATCTAATACATACCATTGCAGTTGAAAAATACTTTTATTTTAATTTTACGTTATTTATATAATTGTGGAGCCCCCATGACTGACCACCTGTCCTCTCCTCTAGCCCCATGTCAGCTGGCCTGGGCCCCAGTTCCCCTGCAGCTCTGAGGAGGAGAAAGCAGCTATTGAAAGTGGATTGAAAGTTGGATGTTGTCCTTAAAACTGTGGACAGCAAACGGCTCTGTGTTTTGTATGAACTTCATTTGCAATGTTTTTAATATTTTCTCGCGATTCATTAACAAGAGGTTTAAACGCATTTCCATTTTCCCACGTCGGCAGAGGCACGTGAATGCACCATTTTAACACCTAGAATCGGAAGATTTTCAACAGTTTCTTGTAATTACTATTGCAGCATGGCCCTGCGGCTGATAAATTGTTGTTATAAAAAATTCAAGCCGGTACTGGTAGCTCACGCGCTCATCTTCCATTGGTCTAGGATGATCAGAAGTCCGGACCTCGCTGCTGATTGGCCACTTTCAGTCAGACGCTGTGAGCTGTGCAAAGAGAACATATTTTGGGGTTTGAACTTTAGTAACCCCAGTCACGTCGGTGTTTGGTTATGGCAACATCACCAACACCATACATCACACCACTCCACAGCAGAGGCCTGACTCATGGCCATGGTTCAGCTTATCATGAGGCACAAATGTGCTGACTAAATGCCTGGATACACCAGTGAACCATGACCACTAGTTGGTGAGCCAGAAACAAGTCTTTATAATGCTATAAACTCACAGCTTACCTCTACACCACTTAAATTCAGACACAGACACTTCACATAGCAGTACAGCATGTGGATTAAATCCAAAGAAGCTGCCTTCCAGCAGGACCTCAGATGAACCTGAGTAGCCTTTTCTCTCTGAGACACCAGACTATACACAAAATGCTAAAAGTGACACATTTCTGTTATTTGTAAGATATTTGCTCACCTAGAACTTACTGTTGTGTGACAAGAAAACATCCCCGATACTATATGGTTTGTCTTCATTCATAACTGACCTGACTTTATGAAAATGGCACTTTCACTTTCATACACCTCTTGCTCTTCAACCTGAAACTATCTGATGTAACATCATTTCAGGCCTGCACACTGCTCTGTGTACACCCAACACGCTCTACCAACTCAAAGTGTGAAGCAGTTACCAAGCTCTCTAAAAATCAAAGTGTAGGGCTGGAGAGATTGGAAAGTATCTTCAGGTTGTCAGTTCCTTGGACTGTTGTGGAGTCGAACAGGAATGATGAGGTAGTCAAAGCTGAAGAGTCACTGAGCTGGCTAGAAAGCAAATCAAGCCCGACGCTTGACTGTAAGACACCTTTAGGAAGCGTTGCGCTCCTCTGCCTCCTTTGCTGGAATCGCTGTGGTGTAAGAGCTTGTTATCCTAATTGGCTTCACCATCTGCCCCAGTGAGGTTTGGGGTTATACACGCCCGGCGTGACTTGTAAAGAACGCCAGTTCTGCTGCTGCTCCATCCTTTTTACAATAAAACCCCCACACTTTTCCATAGCTGTTGTTTGTGCTCCACTTTTATACACCTCTCTACTGCATAAACACGAGTGATCATTTACAATGAAGTCCGCAGACTTCACATCAGAAGAGTATAAATAATTCATACTGATGAGCAGTATCTAAACAGATACCACAGAAGCTGACCTATCAGAGAACCCCCCCGTTTTGTGTGTGTAATGATGAACCGAATTTTTAAATTGTCATGGAAGTATAAGAGCAATATGCAACATATTGATGAATGAAAATATGTATGGAGGAGATGATAGCATACAGCCAGAAATGAAATATTTAATGAGTAGACTGTCATCTTCTTAAATGTCTTGTGACTGCAGGTAGCAAAACCAAAAATACCCAAATCATGCAACATTGACACAGTAATTAAAAGTATGAAGATCAAGGTAAAACACACCTGAAACTGAAGGAAAAAAAAGAAACTGTTATGCTATTACAAGTGTATTGAAAATATTGTGAATTTTATTTCAGAATAGCAGGAAGTTCAGATTTAACATGTTGAGATTGAAAACCTTTTGATGCCTCTCACAGGTAGGAAAATGATCATTTTGGCGCTCTGAACAGCATCAGTTGTTTTTCATGGCTTGTGATACTGTTCTCTGATTTGGGTTTGCTCTGATATTCCTGTCCGGGTTTTGCAAGTTAAATCTCACAAAAGAACACTTAACACCAGCTGTTAAGGTGCTGTCGGATACTTTTAAAACAACACGTTTTCTTTTATTTGCCTTTACAAAACCATGTTGTTGTCATGCATTTACAAAGTTTCTTTTAATCTGTAAACTTGCAGAAGTCAGATTTGTTACGTAGTAATTGAACCTTTTTTTCTGTCTAAACTGGCGGGATGTGAAGGAATGGATGAAAGTTATAAGGCATTAGGTTGTATCCTGACTGAGAGAGATAAACTGTTGCTGTACTCTGATTATTTGCGTATACACGTCTATCTGCCAAATCTTGGTATACAGAAATATCAGTTTAGAATATTCTTTAGCCAGTTAAGGGGGTAGAGAAAGTAATAAATACATAAATAACAGAAGCGTTCTACATACCAGAAAAGCAGATAAACATGAACAATGATGTAAATGAAATTTCAACAGGATAATCACCCTTGCAGGACATCAAAGGGACACCAGACCCTCGCTAAGAAATCACCACGGCAACGGTTCTGCTCATCCAAAAGCGACGCAGCTTGGTGGTACAAAAAATGTGCTTCTGCCATGACAGTTACTGATGAATGACCTCACTACAACACCTACCACAGTATATTTCCATGCATAGGTGGCATGTTGTTTTGTAATACCACAACTGTCATGTGATTGGCAGCTACACAGACATATAAGATCTCTGCTGCACAATTTATAACAAAAGAAGAAAGAAAGAAAGAAAAAAAGACTGGGAAATAAAAGCCACTGCTGCCACAATGTTAGAAAACTTCTACAATCATGTGATGAGAGGAAGCAATATCGAACTGGGGGGACCATGGAGGAGGCTGTAATTTAAGTCAACAGCTGGCACAATTTTGGCACTATTATATATCCATTAAAAGACAATAAACTCAATGAGATGTTGCCCTTTACTTTACAGATTCAATAAGTTTCAATCTAATATTTAATGTGGCTCCTGTATCACCAGGAGAAAATGCTTTGACTCTTACACATGCTAACCACGGCATGTTCATCTTTTTTCTAAGTGCTTCGAGTTTTCTGTATATTTGGTTTCATTTCTCTGCAGAAGGCAACCATGTCAGCCACGGAAGCACACTGCTTCACTCGCGTCCCTTACAGTATTAGTGTCAAGCTATGAGAAGACAATCGGGGGGGAAAGGGGGGGTGCAGGGTCTAACTTTTGCATCATGTGCTATATTTCATTAAAGCCAACAGAATTTAATAACAGAAAAGATTATTCAAACTCATCCCCCTTTTTTCGACTCTTAGGCGCTCAGGAGGTTAATCTTTATGGTTGAACTATTAAAATCTTGCTGTAAAACTGCAATAAAGGCAACAGTCTATAATCAGCACTGAAAATGTTGGTCCACATTTCAGTTTTTCACTTCTTATTTTTTCCGATTAATAGAGTAACACTTACATAAAGATGATCAGCTACATGACTGAACTTGCATGAAGAATGCACGTCAAAGAGGCAAAACAGTATACAATGAAACTGACTATCTTCAAACCTGAAATATAGTTGAAAGCCCCTTGGCCCGCATGAAAAGTACAAATCACAACCAAGAGCATAGCTAATCATGTTTTTTTTTTCTTTTTTTTTCTCATCTTGAACAGTTTGTTTCAGTTACAGCTACGAAAACCACAAAAAGAGAAAAAAAATGAACAAAAACAGAAACAAAAAACAAGCCAAACATTGCCAAGGCCCTCATGAAGCTGACTTTTATCCTTGGAGGATGAGAAATGAATAATGGTCAAAGGACTGTCAATCTTCTTGTTGGTTCTTCTGACCCTGAGCTGATGACTCTTCCCTCTTAGCCACTGCGGTGGCTTCCATCTCCGGTGCGCTGTATTCGGGCAAGGACTACTTCCCGGGACACTCTCTTGCGGTCCTTGGCCAGGCCCAAGAAGCACATGAAGTCGATGAAACAAGTGGTAAGGTTCAACTTACAACCAAACTCGCTGGTTGCGTAGTCAAAGGGGAACGTGTGGTGATAGTTGTGAAATCCTTCACCTGTAAGGCACAGAAGACGTGGGTTAACAATCTATAATGCTACACCTCTGATTCTTTAAAACAGACCAAGACAGGAAATTAAAAACAGACCAAGACAGGAAATTAAAAATGACATTACTGTTATGTTGTAAATAAATATGTAATGGTTTTTAAGCCTTTTTTGTTGCAAGAAACATCATTTTTATGCAGTAAGTATAAGATTAGACAACGATGTTGACCCAGTTCTCATCAAGCCTCATGGTTTTGTTGTCATGGACTTTGTGAGTGAAAGAATGAAAATGTAGATATAGTGTTATAATAACCGTAATGATGACTTATGGGTTTTTACGATCAGACAGAGAAATATGCATAACTAGTTTGCAGGCTCCGACTTGAAGGGGATATCAGATATAGGCCTACTTCTCACAGCTCCACAGCTTTGTCACGTGTCAGTAAGATACTGTTGATCTTCAGGATCTTTCTTAAAACCAGTGTTTCCTCTACATTCACCTAAATCCTTGCCACCACTCCTTTAAATTTGTTTTTCTTTACGTTTTGGTCGCTAATACACCACCACCGTATATCTCGACCTTGACAGCAGAGTCCTGCACTGGTTCAGGTACTCGTGAGCATTAAGATAAACTACAGATAACTTGCTCAGTATACTCTTTTAGGGGGTGAGGGGGGGGGTGGGGTGTTAATACGACGTAAATTACTCGCGAGAGCGAGGCCTTGAACGTGACATCACGTCAGTCACCAGGTCAGAAAAGTGTCCTCTTGGAAAATAGGGCAGCGACGTACCGGAGAAAAGCTGGACCTATTAGCTTAAGATAACTCATGATAGATTTAACAACCAGATATGTCGCCAGCATCATGAATACATGCAGATTTCAAATTACCGTAACTCTTCAACCGTTTACGCTACCGACGTAATTCCAACGGAGTCTGAAAGCTAAAAAACGCAGCTTTGCGCTGCTACACGGTTCATTACGGTGGCAGCTGTTACGTTATGTAGCAGCAAGAAAAGAGAGAACGAGAGGAGAATGCAAATAGTGAACGTTTAGTTGTTTCTAACGGTGTTTTCACGGTCTTTACATGTCTTCTTCATATATAGTATTTTCAGAGTGAAGTGAAATATCATTCCTGAGAAAAACGCCGGGTCATTTCTGAACTTTTATCAAGGAGAATAAGTGAAATCAAACAGGTCCAGGCAAACAAAACTGCTTGTGTTGTATGATGGTTGAAATTTAATTTTTGTCATCTCAAAAGCTTCGCATCTGGTTATCTACAGTGTTTCTAAAGACAACACTTTCTGAAAATTCAGTTTTCTTTCCCCCTTTCTTTCTTTCTTTTGTTATTTCACACAGTTTAAAGAATCTATAACAAATAAAAATGACAATTTCTTGAGAGATTTTGAAAGTTGAATTTATCCTGAAAAAATGGGCGAAGGAATTTTTTTGAGAAATGTATTGATCAAAAAAGAGAATAAGAACCAGGTGAACTGCTATTATTATGGGTGTAAAAGGGTTAAACAGACATTCACAAAATATGTTGTAAAACATCATGTAACATATCGGTAGCTTAAGTTAATAGGGCCTGGTGCCAACATTTATTTATTCCAATATCTTTTCAATTTTATTGTCTTTATTTTTTATTTTTACATCCAGTCTTTAAAAAGCCATTTTCAATTGGCCATTCAATTATTAGTTTGTAAAAGTAAAATCTGAAGTCGTGTCATTCACACTGCCACTGCTGTTGAAAAAAAATCCTAGAGGAAACACTGAGCACCTTCTGTAATCTCTGCGTTCATGCTTCAGTTCATTGTGACACCCCATTTCAGCACACATTCACCACGATCTGCATCTTGCTGTCCGACCTTTTCTGTTACAATTGAAGTAAACTTCATGGAACTTAAAGAGAGCTTCAAGTCTTGACTTTCAGTCTTAGATACAGTCACAGTGGCATAGATAAATATGAAGAATCTATTTTTCCACGACAACTTACTGTCATGCCATTGCGCGCCACTGCACGCCCACCAGCCTGTAGCCGCCTGAACTGCCTCTCCTCTGCACTTACCTGCGTCCACATCACTAATCAGCCCCTGAAGTAATTATGCTGCGTTAGATGTCGACTCCAAATCACGCCACGTTCGTACCTCCGCGCGTTCGAGGCGCAAACTGAAGATAAAAAAACATGGCTGCCTCCGGGTTAGCACTGGTGCTTTGCTGTTAACAACACATGCTTGTTAAAAATCATGCCGACAATAACAAAAATGAGGGTGAGGGCAACTAGACAGGAAGTGAGATACATAGGTTGATGAAACGAGGTTTTCTACACCTTAGCATAGAGCTCGTGAGGATCATTTACATATTTCTGTACTGTCAGGCTAACAAGTGTTTCCAGATTAATGCAGAATAGAGAAATGCTTCTATGGGCCTGTAAGTGTGTAGAAGGACTGGATCCAAATTTGCAAAAAGACACTTGCATGCTGCCTAACTTTGCAAGCTTTTAGTGCATGATCTTTACCAGCGCCATAAACAAAAACCATATTTAAACTGTTAAGTGTGGGACTAAGACAAGACATCTCAAACGGGGAGTATCTGCAGTTGCAGAACCGCTAACATTTTCCAAACATCACAAGATGTCATAAAAATCATTTTCCATCCCGCAACAGTCAACAGAGCCACAAAAACTAAACAGCCACAGATAAAACCAGTATAAGATCATTGTAATATGAATGTTTCCACTGGCTAAATTGCATTTTCAAAAATGCTAATTCAGAAAGGACTGTTAGGTAATCTTGTAAATTAATCTCCAGAGCAAGTCAGGCAGTGTGCAGGAGTCTGGTTGCAACTTTGAATCTACCAAATTGGTTCAAGCAATTTGACGTGGATTGCTGAGCCTCTAAGTTGCCAAGTGTGTGCAGTACTGTAGGTGGTGCTACAGCAACATAATAAATGGAAATTGCTCAACTGAAATATAGCAGCGTTAGACATTTTGGAGTCTAACTAGTCCTTAATAGGATTCCAGCAATTACTGACTGACTCCTGATTTATCCAGACTGTCCAGTAAGTGGTAGCTCAAAATTACCAATTTAAAAAAAAGAAAGACTTCTAAAATCTGACGGGTTCACTTTAAAACTTTCCGCTAAAATGTTTACTTCCCAGTATCTGAAGAAGCATGACAGTATAACTATTTGAGAGGTTAAACATCCTGCTTTTTGCAAATGATTAATTTTGCCATTATATTTATATATATATATATATATATATA